>CATIWQ010831312.1:0-25480 GCA_949673415.1 Euphorbia schlechtendalii
TATATATATATATATATATATATATATATATATATATATATATATATATATATATATATATATAAAATTAAATTCATTTTAATTGTGGATTCGAAACCATCACAATTTAACATGAATCCATATCCGACCAAGTTTTATACATAAAGTTTTGATGTATCATATGCACTATGACATAGATAATATAAAGTTTTAGTAAAGAGTGTTTGAAAATTTACATACAAATCAACCCAATGCATTACCAAAAATCAATTTGAATTGGATGTTACTTAAAAAAAATCTTAAAAATAGATTGATTTTTTATAAAACTTTGAAAATGAAAGCTGAAACAAAAATTGTAAGAAAAATATAAAACACGTGAAAGAATTAAGAAAAATGCCGGTAACAAAATAGTAAAGGCAAGCTGTACAGGTTGGACGGTAAACTAATTAACTTTAATAAACGGAACCCAACCAAACCATTTATTAACAGTAAACAAATCCAATTGCTTCCTTTTCACAATCTTATCTCATCTAATCCATTAATTATCACACTTGCATTTCTCTTCTCTTGTCTTTCACAAGGCAACAAAAACGACACACTTATAATAATATATTCTCTTTTTGTGTTCAAAATAGTCACACAAAACCTAACACTCAAAATTGTTATACAAAAAAAAAAATAAAATAAAATAAAAGATAAGTGCTGAAGAAACTTATTAATAAAAAAATTCATAGCTAACTCTTGAAACTCCAATATCTTTTCTCATCGTGTTCTATGATTCAAATGCTCATTTGATGTTAAACTTATCAAAATTTTAACTGGTATATTTAGTTTTCAATTATGTCGCCTATTTAGTGTATGGTTTATCTAGTTTTGTTACGCAAACTCAACGAACTATTGAGCATTGATAAATTTTACGTTGGTGAGCAAAACATGTTCTTATTCCAAGTACCTCATTTTAGCATCACACGTGTTTTTATGTGCTATTATACTAAAATGGAATATTTCATATGTAAAATAGGCTAAAATTAGATAGACAGGATACTAAAATGGCAAAAAATGTATAAGTTAAAATAAATTTATAGCGAAACTATCAAGCTTGGTGGCCACCACCACCTTCTTAAAAAAAATCGAATTGCAAGACTTTAATCTCAACAATTAACAACATTGATAAAAATGTCATATTATTTCTGAAAAATATTTATACTAAATATTATTATGTAACACGTAAACTCCTAGACACTGTCGTTTTTCCATTTCGTGTCCGTTTCGGAAATCGAAACTCGACAAGTTTCCCCCAAGCTTCCTAACTTATTTTTCAAAAAAAAAAATGATGATCCTGATGTCCATTTCCATGCTCCCTAAACTAAATATAAATATATAATTTCAATATACTGAGTTACATAGAATGAGAAGAATAATAATATAATTCTGTACTTAAGAAAATACTATAATTTTTATGCAAGCCAACTCCTTTTGTCCAATATAGTAGTAGTAGTATATAATCTGACAGAAACCCAGCCGTTTTTAACCCCTCTTCTCCTTCTTTATTTCAATTGTACTTTTACTAAGGTTTCTTCCTTTCTCTCTCTCCTTGTTCCTTACAAAAACCCAAAAAAATCTCTCCTCGCTCATATTCAATAATCCCATCCGTTACACTCAGCAAACTGTTTTCTTCCTCTCTCTCTCTCTCTAAAAACAAGAAACCATGTTGGATCTGAACATTGACATAACTAAGAACAAGAACACGTTGAAGAAAGAAGACATAATGGACGAGGATTCCGGCACTTCTAATTCCTCCATTATTATCAACAACAATTTCACAGATAATCAAGGCGAAACCGACTCCGCCTTCATTTTCGACATCATGAAAATTGAGGATAATTATATTCGAAACAGTCCGATTATTCAGCAGCTGTTTCCTGAGAGAAGCAGCGAGTTCGAATCGGATTTGAAGCCTCAAGTTCCGTGGCTGAAGTTATCCTCTCAGAGCGGCGAATCGGAGCTCAAAATCGTGCAGCAAAAACAGCAGCAGATTAGGAAAAGTAGGCGAGGGCCGAGGTCTAGAAGCTCTCAGTATAGAGGCGTTACTTTTTACAGGCGAACCGGTCGTTGGGAGTCTCATATTTGGTGAGTTAACTCGCTCAGTAAATGTTTTGTTGAATTAATTTTGTAAATAAAATTTGAATTTTTTTTTATTTTGGCAGGGATTGTGGAAAGCAAGTTTATTTAGGTGGATTTGACACTGCACTTTCTGCAGCAAGGTACGAATATCTTTTTGAAATTTCCATTTCTAGGCATATATCTGTAATTTGAAATTTGATTGAACTGAATTTGGAAATTTATGTATAAAATTCAGAGCGTATGATCGAGCTGCGATTAAGTTCAGGGGAGTCGATGCTGATATTAACTTTACTTTGAGTGACTATGAAGATGATATGAAGCAGGTGATTGAGAAACGAGCGAGTTTTGTAGATAAATTAGTTCATATAATTATCCTAATTTGGATGACTTAATTATTTAGTTATTGATAATTATGCAGATGGGAGACTTAAGCAAAGAAGAATTTGTTCATGTTCTTCGTCGACAAAGCACTGGTTTTGCGAGAAATAATTCTAAGTACAGAGGTTGTGGTAGAATGGAACCCAGAATTGGACAATTCCATGGAAAAAAGTAATTTTTAAAATACTAATTTCTTTTTTAATGGTAATTAAAATATTATGTGAAAAATGTCTGATACTCTTCGATTTCTTATTTTCAGGCCTTATGAAATGGAAGCCATGAAATTATGTAATACCAGTTTTGACCCTACTACTTATGAAGGAGGAATTGTTTTTAGTCTAAATAATAATGATGGTAATGTTAATCAATCAGATTGTAGTGCTAATAAATCATCTTAATATTTTATCCTAAATATCTCTTATAATTTAAATTCATGCAGCTGGAGAAGGTCATAATCTTGAATTGAGCCTTGGAATTTCAGTGCCACCTAAAGAATTAAAGAGGAATAATAATCACAGCAACATTGTTAGAAACCCGAATTCGGGATTCATCGAAAAAGAAATAAGAATGGTATAATTATGTTCTAATTCTAGAACAAGTTGCCTTAAACCTCTTTCTTGCACTGTTAAAACATATATTCTTAGGTTATGGGGTCAATAATTAATATAGTTTTTGTTGGTACAAGTACTTTGTGTTGGCTCTAATGCTTTATATAATGTTTATGCTTTTTGAAGGTTGAGAATAAGCATGTAAATTCCCTCTTTCAACTTCCAACATTGCCAGGCATAATTCCGGGTTTATTACACACCAAACAGGTACGTAATTTACTTGCCACGTAGGTAATCACGAATAATAATAATAACAATAATAATAATAACAACAACAATAATTATATTTTTTGTTACTTTTCGACAGGGACTAGTTGCAGCATCATCAGGATTCGGTTCTTCATCTGCATCATCAGCAAACTTTCCATTCAACAAGCAAAATTGTCATTACTACTTAAAATAGGAGTTAATTAATTAAAAGTGTTGACAATTGCTTTTATTTTACATTAATTGTTTATGTGTTTATAAGAATATTGCAGAAAATTCAAATGAACCAATTATAATATATATACTGTAATTGTAGGCTCATTTTCTGCCATTTCAATTGTAAATCATCTCTCAACCAAAAGATTTACATTCAAATATATCTCTGCCCTTTGTTTTCTTGGAATCGAGGCACACCGAGCCATTTGAGTTCATCTTGACGTATGACATATGTTTCACTTTCTTGAATTTTAGCACTCAATTTACCACTGAATCAAAGTCTATACTTTGAAACCTTATTAGTAGAAGGTAATTAAAACAGTGTAAGATTAATGTTTGAGTTTTTTTAAGTTTGAGTTTAAGATTAAAACACTTTTTTTTCTTAAATTACCAAAATTAGCAATGTTACATCATTCCTTTGACATTATGTGCATTAATTAATAACTAAATGAGGATTCTGTTTCCAAATATAGGTGAAAAATTCTCTCACATTTGATTAAGCCTTAAAATATGTATTAATGAAAAAAAGATGACCACATAGGTTTGGTCATAGGCAGCCAGAGATTAAATTATTGTGTTTGACATTTATAAATTGAATTGAAAATCTTTCTGGTAAGATTAATTGGTCCACTGCAACTTGCTTGCATTTATGGTATCAATAAATAAACCATAATTGGTTCAAATAAGTAATAAGGTCCGTTTACTTTTTTTTTTTTATACTAGACAAGAGGAAATCTCAATTGCAATAATCAACAAATTATGCATATACAAGCACCACGATAAATAAACAAATGTAAATTTCTTTTTATTTTTAGGAAGAAGAAAAGGAAAGAGACAAGTGTAGTTGAATAGAAAGGAGATGGGCGTGGACAGTGATATAGTATTGTATGAACCACAACCACAAGTAGAGACTTCAGAGTGTTGGATACTTGGATAAGAGTAACTAGGATACGTTAACCTCAAAATCCTTTCCATATTTTTTAGTACAAGATTGAACACTCAATTTTGTTTTCAGAAATCTAGTTCTAAGTCCATTAAATCTCAATGTTTTATGAGTTAGTTTTGTATAAATAACCGAATACAACTAAAGTCAAACTCGATATTGAATAATAATATTTTTATTTATTATTGAATATCTAAACTTGATGGTACTTGTTGAATATTTAGACTTATTAGGTAATTTATTAATTTGATTTTATTGAGCCTGTTGAAAAATTAAGAAGTTTTTTTATGGAACATGGGTTGAGCTTAACTTGTAAACCCAACTTGAACTCGGAATTATAATGGGCACTGAGTTGTAATACCTCAACGAGGCCTGGTTCATCTATATGTATACTTTGTAAAGGATTTTAAACTTTTTTAGAAGACAAACTATAGTAGACTTTCATGATAATTTATAAGAATGAAATTGTTACAACATTATAATTGCATCAGTATCGCTACATTTTATAACATTTGCATCATACAAAACCCCATCTATTGGAAACTCCAAGAGTTGGAGAATTGGTCTTCCACAAATAAGCATACAAAGCAACAATTTTATTTTCAATTTTTTTCCTTGAAGCTATCGATACCACTGTACGAGTGTCTAATCCCTTTCTCTGTGAGTGCTCGAACAAAACGGAAAATGACTGATGAAAAATATGTTATATTTCTATTTGCACGAATAAAACTCTCAAACTTCACCGTTAGGTAAATGACTTTCAAAGTGTAGTTCATACAGGTACTAGAGTTCCAATATCAATAAATATACATGTCCTATATTAAAAATCAGAGCTTGAAATTTACTTGAAGCCTCTAATCGGGCCTTTAAGATGTAATAATGGCCCAATTAGGCCCAGTGAAATTGTATTGACTTTAAAACCCAAAGTATAACCCTAAACCCAGAAAGATTTGATTAGTTAATCGTCGTTTCTTCTTCCTTGTGGCTCACTGAAACCAAACAAAATGTGGCGTTCATTAGACGTCCACTTGAAATCAATTCGTTTACCGGTCCGTACAGTCATAGTCTCTTCATCTAATCCTATTTCTACATTTCCTAAGCTCAAGCCGTACACTCGCCATTTCTCTCATTACAAAACCCTAGCTGTTTCCTCCATTTCCTGTTCTCTTACTCCCTTTCTTAGCTTTAACGGACGCCCATATTACCCTGGAATTTCCTCCAGGAGTTTGGGAATCGTCATGTGTGTCTCTTCTATTTCATCCCAGCAACAACCGAGCACTAAAATGGACTGGAATGAGCCTTTGCCGGATTCTGAAGTTAGCAATGCTGAAAATTGTGCTCCTGAGGAGGATGCCAAGATCTCTATTCCTGTTCGAGCTTATTTCTTCTCCACTAGGTTTGCTTTGCTTAATTATTGTGAATTCGAGTGGTTATTTAGTCATGGTTGGGGTTAATTGGAATTGTGTTTTTTGTGTAGTGTGGATTTGAAGAGCCTAGTGGAACAAAACAAACCCAATTTTATTCCTCCAACGTCTAGAATGACAAATTACGTTGTTCTTAGGTTTGGGAATCTCTCTGTGCCCACCACCGTAAGTTATTCAAATGTGCCCCCTCTTTAGTTTCTATAGAATTGTTGAGCTCTTGTTCTAAATAATGTATGGCAGTTGTAGAGAATTTATGATGTAGAGCTGGCCAATGATCCTTTTTCTTTATCCATTGGCTTGATTTTATTTGACTGTTGGTAACTGTATTAGAAATGGTTGTTGTGTTCAAAATGGACTCTTGATCAAACAGGAGAATGTTAAATGTGAATGTATTTCTCATAGTAGTCAAGAGCACACGCTTACTTGCCCTTCACCTGGACGCAAAGCACAGGACTGCATTAAGCACTGTCGAAGCACATGCTTTGTACAAAGTGCAAAGCGCTTTTAATAAAAATAAAGCACACACACATGTTTAATATATTTTTAATTTAAAATAAATGTAATTGCCCTACAAAATCGAACTTGTATTTGATAAATATAAGTTAAATTTGTACTTTTTCCAGCTACTATTCAATTTTGATTGTGAAAGGAACCAACTTATTCAAATTTATCTGAACTTCTATCAAGAATCTTACGATTACGGTTAGTGGCACTCATATTCTGAATTTACTTGAACTTGCAGATTGTGTATCTCATTTAATTGGCATTCTTATTCTGAAATTTCTCGACAAAAATTTTGATCTTTCTAATTAAATATCAAGAATGTTATTAGTGACGGTAAGTGGTTGTTGCTATGTGTTTTGAATGTTGTTATGGATTACTATTTTCCTTAGTTTTTGATTTTTAATTACTTGTTATGAGTGTTTGTTTTTGTTATAATTGTTGTATAGATTATTGACTTCTGGTATGTTTATATTTATTAGTTTTAAATATCTGTAATTTTTAGATTTTCTATATTCTTTGTGAAATTTTATACTAGTGCGCTTTTTTTGTTCCAAGCAATCATTTTTCGCGCTTTGCTTCTAAGCAAAAAAGAGACCTTAGCGCTTTGGGTGCGTTTTGTGTTCTTGACTACTATGATATTTCTTGAAGTATCAATTGGATAGTGTTTTTTTTTTACATTTTTTTGCCAAATAAAAAGTGTCTGTTTGTTATATTTCTTATAACTTTATAAGAATTTGAGACACCATTTCACAGGAAATTTGTTTTCTAACATGGTTACCTATCTTCTAGTGTTGCTCATTTTGTTATTTTTCATTTTCTTATGAATGATGTAAAAGTGGATGTAAAACTGAGTGCAAGATATATTACTTACTTCAGGTTTCAGGCTCTTGCATTAGTGGAAGCAACTCCTGCTACATGGTCGTGTTTCAATATGGCTCTACTGTCATGTTTAACGTTCGTGAACATCAGGTTGATGATTACCTAAATATTGTGAGAAACCATGCATCAGGATTGCTTCCTGAAATGAGAAAGGATGGTGAGATGCTGCTTAATTTGATTTCAATTTGGTAATTGCTGTATTTTTTTGCGATTAATGTTTTGCTAGGATCCATTTAACAATTAATCGTCAGATTTTATCAACCTCTTGAAAGTTTAAAGTACCAACTTCTGCTGCACAACTTAAGCATGTAACTGTTAATTATCAATTTTTTTTGAAAATATAGCCAGAAGTTTGCAATATTGTCCAAGGATTTTTGGAATAAGTCTTTAGCTGTTAAGGAAAACCTTCAAGCGCTAAGAATAAAAAAATATACCTGAAATTTCATAATCATACAGGTGATTTTACACATGTGCAAAAATTAATTTAGGATGAGTATTTCAGAAAGAAAGAAATTTTTGATAGATGGGAGAAATTTTGGAAGGTAATAGTTTGAAGTTAAAGGAAATATAAGATGTAGAGAAAATTAAGAACTTTTTCATAGATTTGGAGAAATTTTGGATAAAGGATTTGGAAGGTAATTGTTTGAAGTTTAACAGAAGGAACGATAAGATTGTAGTAAACTAGAGACTAGGAATAGTGCTACTTCTTCGGAGTTCAGTCTTCTTTCACTGTGGAATCATTACTTATTCTATCCATCATGGAAGAAACTGGTAACGTTTAGAAATTGTGGCTTAGTTTTCATAATTTTGCATTCTTTTCTGAATTATGTTGCCTACTATGGGGTTTTGGCTATATTTTTGTTACCTCTGTTGATAGGTATTGTGAAAATTAATGTGTTAGTTTGACTTAGTCCATTTTTTTCTGTGTCATCTCAAGTTTTCCCATGGCTGAGAGAAAATCACTAGGTTAAATCGCCAGTGTAGTCAAAGGCGTGCCTGAGGCGCTAGGCGCTCGCCCTGGCGCTTTAATTCATGCTAGGTGCTGTATGTTTGTAAGGCGCGCTCCAGGCGCATAAGGTGTTAGTTTAAGGCGCTGAAATTATAACTTCTTTTTACTGTTTTTAAAACTCTAAATCCTACAAACTGCCTTCGCTAATGTTCCTAATTAGTATTTTAATACTCTTAAAACTCTAATTTATTTAAGCTTGATTAGTCATTTGACACATTTCCTTGACTACATAAATTATAAACAAAATAATCCTAATTACAAATAACAATAACTTTTAAAACATAGAATTCTAAACGTCGACTACCCCATTCTTCTTCTTAATCTGTTTTTCTTTTGCTTTTTAAACTTCCTCGCACTCTCCAATCAATCTGCCTCTACTCCGATCATTCTGCCTGATTGTCTAGCCGTGTCTACACCAATCAAGATGGGGAATATGTTGATCATGATGAAGATTTGATTGATAGTTTTTGTTTTAGATTGATAGGAATTAAGAACTATTGCTATAAACTTTGAATTCATGAAACTGTGAAAAACTTTTTATTTTATATTTTTTTAGTTCAAGCGCCTAGCGTGCGCCTAGGCTTCAGGACCCCCTGTCGGCTGTCGCCTTGGATGCGCTTAGCGCCTTGACTACCATGTAAATCACTAAATTTTAAGCATTTTTTATGTTATTTCTCTTCCATTATGCTGTTGATTCCCATTTTTTTATCCTTCATATTCTGATTCATTTCACCTTTTGCACCCCTTAGGAATTTTCTTTAATGTTCATTTTTAGTTCTGCTGTATGTAACAACTGCTTTTTTCTTCTTTAGTCACTATACATTATGCTGTTTGTTGTCAAAGTTGTGCCTTGCCATACTTCGAGCTATTCAATCCGATGTCAGAGTTATGCATCATATTTGGCATTTTCCCATTCATTTTCTTTTTAATTTCATTCTCTTCCATTCCGCAATGAGTCATTATTGTATTGTCTATGATAAATATAGCATGTCCATTTGCTTATTGTTTCCCCCTAAATGCATAATTTGTATAGTCCATCAAGCTTGATTTTCTGTTATGAAACTGTTAGAATATGAGGTGAGAGAGAAGCTGGATTTGAATACTTGGATGCAAGGTGGACTAGATTACATAATGCTGCAGTTTCTGAACATTGATGGGATCCGTACAATTGGTAGCGTTCTCGGTCAAAGTATCGCTCTTGATTACTATGGACGCCAGGTGGGTAAAAAAGTTAAAACTAAGCTCTAAAGCGGGAAACTTTCTTATATAACAATGTTTTTTTATCGCGTCTTAGGTTGATGGCATGGTTGCTGAATTCACCGACATAAATCGTGGGATGGAGAAAACCGGAACATTTTCCATGGATAGCAAAAAGCTTTTTCAAATAGTGGGCAAGGCAAATTCTAATCTTGCTGATGTCATTCTGAAGCTTGGACTCTTTGAGAGGTAAACAAGACAATGAAAGAAAGACAACCTTATTTGTCTGCTGTAGCATCTCTTCTGTAATAATATTGATTTTTTTTTTTGGTTAATTGACAGATCTGATATTGCATGGAAAGACGCTAAATATGCTCAGATATGGGAATATCTGAGGGATGAATTTGAATTAACTCAGAGATTTGCAAGTCTTGATTTTAAGTTGAAGTTTGTGGAGGTAATAATGTGTATTTGATTTCTTGATTCCTGGGTTTTCAGAAAAGATGATGAATATGATTTTACTGACTTGTTGAGCGTTGTCTTGGTTTGTTGCAGCACAATATTAGGTTTCTTCAGGAAATTCTGCAGAATAGGAAATCGGACTTTTTGGAATGGCTGATCATCGTATTGATTAGTGTTGAAATCATTATATCAGTATTTGACCTTTCCCAGAGGTCAGGATTTAAATTCTTCTAATTCTTTTTGACACTAATAACGTAAAGTAATTCTTATTCAAAGCGGCAGCCAGATGTAATATTTTAAATAAATTAGTTGTTACCTGTACATATCTTATATTGGCTCTCTATGTACACGGACAATTGTGAAAATTATACTTTCAAATTCACAAATCAACCTATGCATACAATGTAAAAATCAATAGTATCATTATCTCCATCTTTATGAGATTCAAGGATCAGCAAGGTTCCCCATTTTTTTAGGATTACATTCAAAAGTTTCAAATTAACCCATTGCACTAGTAAAAATTCTTTTGACACATGGCGTTGAGAGCTAAGTGGTTTACTTTTGTCAAGTTGAGGAAGTATCAGGAGATGACATCCGGTCGTTGTTACTAAGTTGTAGGGTATGATGATAGTAATGGTACATTCAGCCTTTCTAATAAGTAGAAAGAAAAATCTCTCATAGTTTCTCGGATGGGTTACTACCTAAGGTTTTTGGGGCTTGTATGGTTTGCGAAATATCTAATCCGTTTGATTACTAGGCGGAATTATTATTCTTTGTTATTATAAAAATCATGGAATAACTAGTATTCTGTTTCTATAAGAACAAATATTCCAATTAGTTATTCCAACCGATGATGGAGTTAAGATAACCTTTTTTCACTAATTTTACTTGCTATTCGGTAGAATAGGGCACTTCGTAAACCGAACGAATCACATAAGAGTTCATTATTTTTTTTAAATAATATATGAAAGACATTGGTCACTAGTAAACATATCAAATGAGAAAGAAAAATTCACAATTTCTTTTGGGTAATTTTCAAGTATTTCGAATCCTGAGATTGTAAATCCACCCTGTCCGTTTGAGCCCTTGGTATAGTCCAAGGCTTGTTATACGAATGCTAATTTTAGGGGTGACAACTGCATTTTAAAATCCCCGACAACTCTATCCAAATATAAACCAAAGCCGAGAATGATCGTCAATGCAAGGGGTGATTAAACCATCTCAAGCAAAATGGTTAGGTACCATATTTGGCACATTAAGTCATTCTGAATCAGTTTATTACCCCAACCGGATATTCTCAGCATATTCAAGTTTTGGGTCAAAAGTTTACATGATTTGCCAAACTCCACAAGTCATGTCCGTA
The DNA here is from genome assembly GCA_949673415.1 of Euphorbia schlechtendalii. NCBI lineage: Eukaryota > Viridiplantae > Streptophyta > Magnoliopsida > Malpighiales > Euphorbiaceae > Euphorbia > Euphorbia schlechtendalii. The sequence continues at coordinate 11,294 of CATIWQ010831312.1, forward strand.
CAGTGGAAGATCAAAACGGCTGAGTTTTGGTTAAGAATCCGATGCAAGAAAATGTCATCGGTTCGTTCAATGATTCCCAATAATTTAAACTAAACGCATTTTGAATACAATATTAATTTGTCATATATCACAACAAAACAAAACTAACAACAAATTCCAAAAATATCTGATGTAAACTCTCAAAATTTATATTAAACAACAATAGTAATAGAAACTAGAGAAACATTAAATTTTAATTTATTGATGATACGATGGATGATATGAGTGCAGGAGAAGTAGGCCTTGAACTGGAAGAGGGTGAGGATGATTGAGGGGGCGATTTAGGATTCTTACGAACATATTTTCGAGCCCACACATGTTTTCCATTGATTGAAAACTTAGCTTTGGAGTTACCTTCAAGTATTATTAGTATTATTTCAGGTGAGCGCACTACTAGCCTCGCATACAGCGGCTGATGTTCCTCTACTGATACTTCCTGCATATATAGTGCTTCTATACAATCCCCATATTTTCTGCAAATTCCATTTTTAACAATTTATTCACAAAACACAACTTGTTCTAACAAAAATTTTGTCACTGATTATCTCTCATGGTATATATACTATACACCCCGAATCCTCGTTTTGAACTTAACCTTCATACACCTATAATTTTAAGAGAGATAATTATGTATTGATTTATGTTATCTACATTACCTATCACACATTCAACTTAAATGGTCTGAATTCACATGCCTTTTTAGTTAAATAACTTATTTACATTTTGGACGGTAGAGAATCCGAATAAATAAAAAAAAGTAAATTTTTTTTTAGTATTCCAAACTGCGTTAGGCCTAATCTAAAACAGGCAGAAGTCTTTCCTTAAAAAGTATAAGATGATTTCTAATAACTTTTACGATACGCGAAATATAATAGAATATGAAAGAGTAAAATAAATAATATTCCTCAAATAATTAAGGAATACTTATTCGGTTTCATCCCATTTATTAAACACACAGATCTCTAATATGCGATTAAAAAATTAATCGAAAAGAAAAAGATAGTAATAAGAGAAGGAACCTGGAGAAGAAATCTCTGACTTCATCTTCAGTAATAGGATACCCTTTTGAAAATGTTAAAAAAATGGTCCGATCATCGATTGGAACATTACTACCCTGTTTGTCTTCATTAACACTTGTACAAATCTGTATCGTATCTAACATGTCACTTATTTCACCACTCAAAACCTGCTTCTGAACTGCAATATCATAACCATGCATGAAATTACCAAACTGCCCTCCTTCATTCATATACGGATTCGAATTATAAACCATCTTAGGCAACACAAGAGAACTTTCACTTATCCCTTGACCGTACAACGAAAAGGGTACTACTCTCTTTATCTCTCTCAGCCTCTTCACTTGTGAAGTTATATCATCAAATGCCCTTGAGCAAACTTGGGTCACAATCTTCGAAACAGGATCCAGGATAGCGAGTCGATTTTCATGGAAAAACTGGAGAGAAAGTCCTGTTTTTGAGACGCTGTGGAGTAAAGGAATGTTACAAAAAAGACGAAAGTGTTCGTTTTGGATGCAATTGAAGCAAAGGACAGCCTCTTCAGCAATGGAGTTGATGAGTGAATCAGGCAAAGATAACATTCTGGACACGAAATTACCAATATGCCCTGACCTTTCGAGCCATATCAATAGCCCCATGACTTGCATCGATTCGCTTGTATCACGTTCAAGATTCACAACTAGCCTCGTGTAAAGTAATCTATCTATGTTGTGAAACATCTTGAACTCTTCTTGGCTCACTAGGCAAAATGAATTGGATGCCATTGTTGGGGTGTTTGGTCTCCAGGAAAATTGGTGATGATGGGCAACAAAGTAATGGAGTTAGATTTATACAAGTGAAAAGGTGTATTAATATGAAAACGGGGGTTGTGATTTAGAACAGATGGCTTTTGAGATTTGAATTGAAAAGGTGTCATTGCTAAGTAATTTTTGCAAGAAATGGAAATGTGATGTTTTGTTACTTAATTAGGGATTTCAGAGTTAAATGTTATAGTTGGAGATGATAGTGGTTCTATGTATACAGTCAACGTATGCGTTTGATCGTATTTTTTCCCAGCTTATCATGTAATTAAATTATGCATATTGGTGTTTATAGATATTTATACACAAAATTCATACCATTTGACCTGTGAAACTTATAGTTTATATTTTTCCTTTATTTAGAAATTCTGATCAATATTTGAAAATGAAAATTAGCCAACAAAACGTCACCGTTTATGGATAACCGAAAAAAAAAATAATGAATCTAAGAAATTCAATCATTATGTGATATATATAATCACTTCTAAGAAATACGGATTTTTAAAGAACTTTTTAAGATGTTGGATATTGAATCCAATACCTAGCACTTCTATTTAAAAGGTTTATCATTTGAGCAACATCCTATTAATACATATACAATCACTTCTAATTTTTCGGGTTTGTACATAAACATAGATGTCTTTCAAGAAAAAACATTACAAAACTTTTTTTAAGTTTAGAAACTTTATCCTACTCTTGAATTCTCTTTTCTACTTAATTGGATTACTTATTAAAAAAAAACAATTGTTCTTTTGGCACTAGTCCTTAACAATTTTGTTTGTTTTTTTCTTTCCAAATAAGTTCTATATAGATATATTTTTAAAAAATCTCCCACACTTATTTTTTAAACATTTTTATTTAGAAAAATGTTTCTAAGTGAATTCTAGATAGATTCTTGAAAATGTATTCTAGTGAAAAATATTGTGAAGAGTAGTACTTCCAAAAAGCATCATTTTTTTTATGAACATGCAAAGCATTATTAATTATAAAGATCATTCTTTGTTCTTATATATTAACAAGAATTTGTTATAATAGCCAAGAACTCATGCAAAGGAAGACCGGATTGAAGAAGAGAAGATCAATGATGGGCTTGACATGTGTTAGCACGGAATTTCAGTGAGCAGATTAATCGATGATGAAAGTTATACTTGCTTATTCAGATGTTTCAGATTCACAAGTTAATCTACGAAAAATGACCTCCAAGAATAGAGAAAAAAACTTCACCCTTAAAAATAGTCAAAATTCATAATTCCACTTGAACTAAAGGGGATCATGGCACTGCTATTAAGTTCATGACATTGCAATCCTATCACGGTACCATGATCCACTATTTCCTAAACAGTGTTAACTGTCTCAATTCAAAAATTCATGTTTAAAACTACCCAAAAAATGGTACACGTAACCCTAGAAAGGTACCGTGATCAATTCAAATAGGCGAAAAATTTCCAGAATTCAATGCTCTTCCTCTTCAGTGAAGATTTGATTATGTACCCAATTTCAGCCTCGAAAACTTTATAATAGAGCATGAAATAATTGAAATAAGGACCGGATTTTCTCTGCAAAAAGCACCGAACCCCTATCGAATTGCTTCCACAAATCCAACTTTCTTTCATAACGGTTTAAAATAACGAGAGGAATCGATTAATTTGATTTATCTTTTTATTTCTAATTGATTAATCTCAAATCCCAACCACTAATAGCTTTCAAATACGAATCTTCGAGGTCTTGTTTCTTCGAGATTGCTCGGAATCCAGAAAAGATGAATCTGAAGCCAAAAGGCAAAAAATGAGACTAAAATATTTTAAATTCACTCTTTTATTTAATTTTACATATTTAGTGATCGCTTTGGGGCATTAAGAGGTTGTGTGTCGCTTCAAGGTAAGTTTTCTAAACTCCTCTTCAATATTTTTTTTGTACTTTTCATTGTTTTCTATGTTTTTGTGAATTTTATTACATGTTATAACATGATTTTACGATTTATGTATTATTTTGAGATTTTATGTAGATCTGTAAATCATTAAATTCACAAATATGCCAACTTAACATCTGAAAATACGTAAATCTGTAATTTTAGAGTTCTATAAAACTGTTAAGGAATCGATCACAATATCGCAGTCTAGATAGTGGCACTGTGATTCTAATACAAGTACTGCGGTCGTGTTCGAAACAGAATACCTGATTTCTGTCTTTTGTTTCTAACTTCTGTTTTACAAGTTTTAGTCGAGTAATTTGTATCCTGTTTAATCTGTAACATATTTGTATATCATATAACATGTGTTTTAATGCGTTAACATGTTTTAATTAATACCATATCAACATGTTGCCATTGTAATTCTAAATTGCATATGCTGTGTAAATAGGATAGATTGAGTCTTCTAGTTATCTCATCTACTTTAACTTTGCATTAAATAAAGAATTATTGGATTAATCCTCGATTTGTAATTTAAATTGGCTAAATACAAATAATCGGCTCATCTGAACCCGATCTCTAAATTATGATTTGGATTTTTCTTGGAAATGATGCTATACTAGAATTTCTTGGAAAGAGCTAATCTATGTGGCGAATCTATATTTTAATTAAGAGATCTTGGTTCTTGGTTCTTGAATCTTTCTCCAAAGTAGCTTGTTCCTAAAAGTCACATGACTCAAAGGATCTTAACTCGAATGGTAATGAATACCAATCTGACAAGAACACCGAAACATCATCCACTCACAGTGGCGACTCTGTTGAGGACTTATTTAAGATTCGACGAGCTTCGAAAGTATTTAGCCAAATTAATCAAATAGTTATTTATTTGAAAAGTAGTTATTCATTGCAATAGTTAGATAGTTTACATTTAGGAAAGGATTCCCTTTTATCAACCAGTCCACTTATGAAAGTGCCTTCTAATGTTCTCAATGGAAATTAGTGACACCGAATGGGTACCCACTCATAGCCATTAGTACCTTGTAGTCTTTTATATGACCAGTGTATATCTTAATTCTACGGGAGTCATCTTCATCAACAACCAAACCTACGAGCTCAGGTATTAAAACATAGTAACTTTCCCTTAAGGTTTACCAGAATCACATTTAATAGACTAGGTTGCGACTTTGTTGTCTGTTATAGATTCCAAAGTATTAGAGCCAAATTTAGTTCTATAAGCTTTACCCATTTATTTCATAAAACAATGTTGGAGTTACAAGGAGGATTAGAGGGATAAGGTTGGAAGAATCACCCTACTTACTTTCTTAGTTGCACGATATACATCATTATATATTTCCATTTTATGTGTTTATGCCATTGTTATCATGTCACATGCTACCATGCTACATTTATATTTATTTCCATGCTACGTGTATACCATGATTGCGTTTTGTATATTATATACCATGACTAACCATGAATTTTATGCAGACATAAGCACATAAAAAAACTGTTATTTATTCCTTTATAGTTTTTACCCATCAGGGTACCCATGCAACATCTCACTTAGTATTCCTTAGGATAACATACCCTAGAGATATCTCACAGATTTCTCGATCATACTATGTTTACACAATACTTATAGACCACATACCTTAGAGATATCCCCATGAAATCTCAATCATACCATGTTCATACCATATTTATACCATATCTTAGGCCCTATACCTTCAAGTTATCTCACTAATATCTTGATCATACCATGTTTATACCTTATCTATACCCTGTCTAGAGATATCCCAACGATGTGTCGATCATACCATGTTTATACCATACTTATACCCAATTTTGGACCACATACCTTAGAGATATCCCACCAATATCTCAATCATACCATGTTTATACTGTACTTATACCTAGTTTTGGACCACATACCTTAGAGATATCCACTAATATCTCGATCATACATCATTCATATTGTATTTATACATAGTCTTAAACCATATGCCTTAGAGATATCTCACCAATATCTTGATTGTACCTTATTTATGCCTGATCACCATTGCCAACACATGCCACACCATGTCTCCATCCAAGATGCAATGTCCCACTAATGTTGTATAAAACTAACCCACATGAGCCAACACATTAACTTTAGTTATCACCACCCCATCACATATCCCCCTGTCACTATGTTCTATGTGTATCTTGAGGGATATTTTATTTGTTTATCACTTAGTAACATGTTTGTTATTCTGAACACCTCAAAACATGTTTGTTTGCATTTTAAAGCATAATATCACATGTACATTAACACTATGTTTTCAACCATTTTAACATATCATGTTGTGAGCATGGGATTTTGCTCCCTACTCGCGAATGCGATGATGAAGCTATAATTTCTTTTTCCCTTGCGAGTCTTTCACTTTTTACAGGGTCTTAAATTCATCTAGAAGAAGCTTATCATGTTTCTTTAAACCCTAAACATCTTTTTAGTCAAACTAGGCCCAAAAAGCCCAATCTAAGAGATCCATATCTTTAACAACATACCCATGCCATTAACAACATGGCTAATGTCGTTAATGACATTATAAATGTTGTTAACGACATCAATGTTTTAGCAGAACCAAAATTACACTTTTTACAATTTTAAGCCAAAAAGGTTACTTTTGCCCAAATGTTCAGACATGATGACTGAAAAACCACTCCCCCACCTTACCTAGGACACTTTGCATCAAATCTTTGTGAAGAATTTGAGAAAAGCAAAAAGTGCATGCTAAAAGGTATGGGCTAAAAGTAATCCTAAGTTGAATTTGGATTGAAGGGAGTCCCAATATAAAAAGAGAGTTGAGTTTCAGGAAAAGGGGAGCTCAATTTTCGTGCAAAAGTGCAGCAAGAAAAGTGAGTTCAAGAGAGAAAGCAAAATTTGAATGTTCTTGAGTGTTCTTGTTGTTAGACGTGATGTATGCCCTAGAGGTAATTAGAGCGATATATCTTTATTAGTTATAATGTACATACAGTTTCAAATTATTGTTATCAATAATAAATGCATCTTTGTTACTTATCGATAATTACTTAAATTATGTATCTCGCTAGTATCATATATGTGTGTGTGCACGTGTTAATATGTATATGTTCATCGATGAGACAAAGTCCATAACTAATTCGTAGCATGAAAGTGCGAGGAAATAGGGGGAGCTATGTGGTGTGAGAACTGAACACCCGTATTACTATGAATAGTCTAAATATCCCTAGTCATAGTTTTATTGAGTTTGGACATCAATGAAGCGAACAAACTAGCATGTGTAGGCTTACTCCTTGGATTAGATCCAAGCAGCCGATCTCATGAGCTGAAGGTGGTACCTTGAGTTAACACATGAATGTATTTGGGTAATACATTGGAGACCGCTATAAGATAGACACTCAGAAATAACTATATCCATGTGTCGGTGTCATGTCTAATCTCAGTAGTAGTACAAGTATCCTCAAACCTAAGATACTGGTTACCTTGGTTAGAGTTGCTATACTTTGGGTCATACTTATTCATACCCTAGTGATCAGGATGATAGGGGTGATTACAGTTATAGTGATGATCACTCATTGGTAAGCCGAATAGCCAAGATGGGATCCATCGCTCCTGATATAGTGATATAGTGGGAGTTGTATCTTAAGGCCTCTTATTGAAGAGACACACTCATAAACCTCTGATTAAAGTATAAGATTGATAGAACGGGTTTCTAGTCAATCTTGATACATTATGGTAAGTGGTGTTCTTCGCGAACAAGTTTAATTCTAGGATAGCTACTACTATTACATGAGCTAACACTTAATCTAAGCTTAATAAATTAGATGGTACTTAACCTGATGGAAGGAGTGTATTGTATTGGTTACTATTACAGAATAAGATCAAGTCACAAACACATGATGTCCCAAGTATCGGGGGATCATACGTCTTCGCTAGAAAGGCCATTTGATCGTCTAGAGTTATTGGGTTCCATATCAGTCTGAAATACTGAGCCTAAAAGTTCCTAGATGGGAAGCCAAGTTTAAGTTAATCTCTAGCGGTTCTATACTTTGAGATCCTATGAGGTCACACACTTTGGGTCTTTACCAGACTAAGTAAAGAACTTATAGATCGAGTCTATGCCAAGAATATAAAGAAAGTCAAACTCATTGGATAAACTATTAATTGGTTGGACCAAATAATAATTAAAGGATTTAAAGAGGAGTTGGGAAAAATTACACGGGCGGAGCAAGAGAAATTTTTTCCTTTATGAGTGGGCCCCGCGAACATGGGATGTTTGCGGGTGGGTCTTGCACGGCTACCCCGCGAATGAAAATTGCTTGCTAGCTACTAGCATGCACTAGTACGAGGCCAGCACATGTTGGCGGGCAGCAGGCTTGCAGGCCTTGTGCGGCAATGCACAGTTTGTGCAAGTAGGTGGGTCAACCCGCGGAACCCAGGGTTTCATGCCTGTGACCCACATGTGGGATGGGGAATTTCTCCATCTCACATTACTAAAAGGGGGAGAATTCAGCTCCCCTTCTCCTTATAAATAGCCTACCCCTTCTCCTTTGTTACTTACTTTAGCTCAGCCTTCCTTTTGAGTTTTGACATCTTTTCTTCGTGAGCTTTTTGCGAGATCCTCTACGAGTTTCTTCATCATCGCAATAATTATTTTGAAGACTCATTCATATTTTGAAGAGAGCCTTCTAAGTTATATTTTCGGTTTAGTCTTCGAGTGGTCTAGCAGATGCTATCTACCAGCAAGTTCTTCCTAAACAGAAGATTTTGGTCAGTCAGGATCCATGTGAATCAATCATAGAGGCTATCCTAATTTGGAGGCTAGTGTTAATGAAGGGCTGTCCATTTTTTTTAAGGAGTGCCACAACAAATGGAAGGCACGTATTAGCTAGTAGTGCTCTTAACTTAGATTCTAGGTTTCTTTTATTAAGTTTTATAAACCTATGAGCATCTATAGAACGTTTCAACTTAGATTATATCAATCATGACATGCTTAGGAGTTCCTTTATGGTTAATTTTAAGTGTTGAAATTCTGCTTTACAAGTTTGCATGTTCAATTATTGCCTTAATTAACCAGAAGTGGTATCAGAGCCTGCCTTATGCTATGCATGATTGATGATAATATGTTGAAATGATATTTTCTATGAATTGATTAAAGTATGTAATGCATGACTTAGGTTTCAATTTCTATTATAGAAAATGATGTGATAACTAGATTAAGATTTTGCTCAAACTTAGTCTAGGTAATTATCATATAAATTAACATTGTTATACCATACATATAAATGCCTTAAATTGAGGGTTTTCTAGTATTTCACTAGATTAAAAGAATGAAATCTTTAAATCATAATTATTTGTGGTACAACGAATCGAAGTGTCTGTGGTTATTTTGGTAAGGATTGGACTTAGATGCTCATTCACACTAAGGGGCCTCTTCTACCTGGAAATATCCATTGGTATTAGGTTCAAGCGTACCCAAGGGACTTTTATGACTTAGTTGATTTCTAGTATGGGAATCGGATTCCGCATATGGTTTTATAACTGTAATTTATATTGTTAAATTAAAACTTATAGACATAGGTAAAAGAACTTAAACATGGACCTTATTTGTTTCACATGCTATGTGGAGTCTTGGCATAATGGAATGATTATAATGTACCAGTCTTGAGCATGTTCCCTTAGATTAATAATTCAAAATACCCCAAAATTATTATTATCATAATCATATCTATTGTATAAGACCTAGATGAGGGCAAGGCCAGCTACACCGATTAAATCCCTACAACAATATTAAGGTGAAAAATTATCTTCCCGTCATAAGTCATGATACGAACCTATTAACGGATATAAGGACATGTACAAAATGCTTTCCCTTAACATGTGTTTGGTCATGAGATCAGATGGGGTTAATGCCTTAACCAAAATGGGTTAGTTATCCATGTTAGTTGAGCTAATACTAGATTGGAGACATATTTGAGGAGTCATGCAATTAGGTACGCATGTCCTAATAAAGAGAACTCAAATGGACTAGTAATTGCTGGGATACAAATGGACGGGTTTCAACCATGGTTGTTTGTTATGGCTTGACCTGATATAGCGAGGGTCATAATGAATGGGCTATGGATGCTACCTAATAAGGAAAATTGGTTGGAACGAATTTCTCGAATTCAATAGAAGGAGCTATTTAGATGTCGATAATAGTAGGAAACATGTGTTTAATTAAAGACCTTATATTAAATACATGTATATATACTAATGTCTGAATAATTTCTATCTTATATCTAGGTTGAATAGGAACATTAACACTGATAAGCATTCATTTGGCAACAAAGTTTATAAAGGAGATCATTTTCATGAGTGGTTCGAGAATGTGATGAGGTTCCTGAAAAGCCTTGGTTTGGATTATGTTCTAGATAATCCATATCCTGAACTCCCCGAAGAAGATCCTTTCATTTATCAAATAGATGAGTACGTAAAGCACAAAAAGGATTGTGATTTCATAAAGAAGTTCATGGTTAATGCAATGCTTCCAAAGTACAAGCATCTATGCAAAGACTTAGACTTAGAGTCTATACTTGTGCAACTTGTGATGATGGATGAACTTGAAAGATTCATGTTATCTGCAAGTCTAGGGGCTGACATCTCAGCATTTGAGTTTGCCATGACTGTTTATGATAACTCTGAACAGTTAAGGAAAATGAGAGTTACTTATGATCAAGAGGCCTTGAAACAAATTGTATAGAAAGGTCTATCGAAAAGATATGACAGTTTCAAAATAGATTTCTATGGCATCGAGGATTATTGTAATTTTTCCAAGATGGTAGACCTGTTGGAACATAATGATAATCAGTTTAAAATAAACTTGAAAATCAACTTGTTGCTAAGGATCAAAACATTAGAAAGTCAAGGGATTTCAAGCTCAAGAGAATACTCATGAAAAATGCCAAAATGAAAGGTGAGTTAAAAGCTCAGATTTCTAAACAAGTGAAAAAGAAGCCAAGTGAGGCATCTACTTCAAGTATGTTCATGATAGAGAGTTTTCGTATAGTTCCTTATAAGTCTACAAGAGTATTAGATACTGGTAGTGGCACTCAGATATGTATTTCTATGTAGGGGTTGCGGAACAGTAAGAGGCTTGCAAAGAGGGAAATAAACCTAAGAGTTAGAAATGGAGCACGGGTTGCTGCAACAGCTGTAGGGACATATAGCCTTCGTTTTCCTTGTGGCCTAGTTTTAGTTTTGAACAATTGCTATTATATTCCTGCTATCACTAATAATATTTATTTTGTTACGTGTTTAGCAACATATGGATTTGAGATTTTATATTCTAATAATAATTGTCAAATTCAATGCAATAATGTTCTTTATGCTTATGGAATATGTGTGGATGGCTTTCATGTTCAAGTTACTAAAATTGAAATTCTAAATATGAACATAGTTAAGAAATTGAAGTGAGATAATGAGAAATCTTCATACTTATGGCATTGTCGTCCAGGCCATATAAGTGAGACTCGCTTAACTAAGTTACACAAATGTGGGGACTTGGGCCCAATGGAATGGGAATCCTATGGGGCATGCGAACCTTGTTTAAATGGTAAGATGACTAAGAAACTTTTTAAAGGAAAGGGTTAGCGTGCCAAAGTGCTTTGGAAATAATACATTCCAATGTATGTGGTACAATGAGTGTTAAGACACATGAAGGTTTCGCCTACTTCATTACCTTTATCGATGATTACTCACGATATGATTATTTGTACCTAACAAGGCACAAGTTTGAAAGCTTTGAGAAATTCAAAGAATTTAGAACCGAAATAGAGAAACAACTTGTAAAAAGTATCATGACCCTTCGATCTGATCGAGGTGGTGAATACTTAATCCAAGAGTTTCAGGATTATCTAAGGGATAATGGTATTCTATCCCAGTGGACACCTCCTTATACACCCCAACGCAATAGAGTGTCAAAAAGGAGAAATCGAATCCTACTTGATATGGTTCAGTTCATGATGAGCCAAGTAGAACTCAACAGATCCTTTTGGGGTTATGCATTTGAGAGAGCAGTTTATATTCTAAATAGAGTGCCCTTGAAATTAGTTGATTAAACTCCATATGAAATGTGGTATTGTAAGAAACCAGCTCTTTCTCACATGAGAGTTTGGGGATGTCCTGCTTATGTAAAGAGGATAAGTTCAGATAAGCTAGGTGCTAAGTCTGATAGGTGTTTGTTTGTAGGTTACCCTAAAGAGACTATGGGTTTTGCCTTTTATGTTCCCAAGGAACAAAAGGTACTTGTTTTTAGGAATTCTCAATTTTTAGAGAAGGAGTATATACTTGCGAAAGCTAGTGGGAGCAATCTTGAGCTATGCACTCAAGAGGATCAAACAAACAATTAAATGATTATTCCTACACCTATTACACAAGAAAGTGTAAGCATGGAATATCCTATTAAAATGATAACATTGCATAGGTCAGGTCAGGCTCCAATCGCTCCTGGGCGATACGGTTATTTCATCACTAATGATAAGCACATCTTCCTTATGGAAGATGATGAACCTAAGACTTACAAGGAGGCAATAGAAGGCTTGGAGTCTGACAAATGGTTTACAGCCATGAAGTTAGATATAGACTCCATGTATGAAAATCAAGTTTAGAACTTGGTTGATGCTCTAAGTGGGATTAATCCCATAGGATGTAAGTGGGTTTTCAAAAAGAAAATTGATATGGATGGTAATGTGATTACTTATAAATCAAGGCTAGTTGCAAAAGGTTATAATAAAAAAGAAGGTATTGACTATAATAAACCTTTTCACCAATGGCCATGTTAAAGTCTATCAGAATACTCCTTGCTATCGTTGCTTATAACGATTATGAGATTTGTCAGATAAATGTGAAAATAGTGTTCCTTAATGGGAACTTGGATAGGGATGTATATATGATACAACCCGAAGGTTTTACATCCCAGGATGGCTCGATGGTATGTAAATTGCAAAGGTCCATTTATGGACTTAAGCAAGCATCAAGGACTTGGAATATTAGGTTTGATGAGACAATCCGAGAAATTGGTTTTGTGTTAAACGCTAATGAGCCCTGATTGCGATTGTTTTCCTGGTATTAAATGTCGATGACATATTATTGATAGAAAACGATGATCCTTTTCTTCAAACAATAAAGTCATGGTTGTCAAAGAAGTTCTCCATGAAAGACCTTGGAGAAGAAGCTTTTATACTAGGTATAAAGATCTACCATGATAGATCCAGAAGGCTATTAGGTCTTTCTCAAAGTACATACATAGATAAGGTCTTGGTTAGATTTAACCTTGAGCAGTCAAGAAAGGGTTATCTCTCAACGTCTCATGGGATTAACGTTTCTAAATCTGTGTATCCGAGAACACAAGAGGAGAGACAGTGCATGAATGGAATACCCTATGCTTCAGCAATAGGATCCATCATGTATGCTATGGTATGCACTCGGCCTAATGTTTCACATGTGTTGTGGGTCATGAGTAGATTTCAATCTGATCAAGGTGAGAAGCACTGGATGGTCGTTAAAATTATCCTGAAGTACTTATGTAGAACCAAGGATATGTTTTTTATTTATAAGTAATCACATTACCATCCATGTCAGTTTATGGAGAAACTGATGTGAGTTTTCAATCTGACAAGGACTATTACAAGCCCCAATCAGGATATGTGTTTATGTTAAATGGAGGGGCAATTGTTTGAAAAAGTTTCAAACAGGATACGATGCCGATTCAACCACTGAATCTGAGTATATAGTTGCTTTAGAAGCAGCTAAGAAAGCTATCTAGCTTAAGGGATTTATTGGTAATCTCAGTCTAGTATCTAGCATTATAAATCTAGTAGCGGTCTATTGTGATAACAATGGGGCTATTGCTCAGGTAAAGAAACCATGGTCTCATCAGAGAAACGGAGCGTACTCATAAAGTACCATCTCATTTAGGAGATAAAATCTAGAAAGGATATAAGCTTAGAATACATCCCTATAGATCAAAATCTAGCGGATGGGTTAACAAAGCCATTGACTCAGGTTAAGCATAACCAACATGTTAACGAGTATGGCATGAAGCACATGGGAAATTAGCTCTATTGCAAGTGGGAGATTATTAGACATGATGTATGCCCTAGAAGCAATTAGGGCGATATGCTTTTATTAGTTATAATGTACAAACAGTTTCAAATTATTGTTATCTATAATAAAGGCATCTTTATTATCGATGATTATTTAAATTATGTATCTCGTTCTATATATATATATATATACACACACACACATACATACATATATATATATATATATACATACATATATGTATATACATGTATGTATATATATACATATATATACATATATGTATATATGTACATATATGTATATACATGTATG
>CATIWQ010831601.1:0-24960 GCA_949673415.1 Euphorbia schlechtendalii
GGGGAGAGTGGTATGGAGCATAAAATGCAACCACTAAGAGTATTTAGCATTATAGGTTACCTAAAAATGCCTTGAGATCAATCTTTTCAAAGTGTGCTCCATTTGTCCTTTATACGTTATACTATACTTGAGAGAAGGAAATATTCGAGCGAGCATATAATGCTTATATGAAGACGTAATTTGGTTGACCCTCCATTAAGAGCAAAGGTATGCAACTGAACTATATAAATTGCACATTGCTAATTTGTGGGAAATTTTGAACTTTTACTTGAACTATTTGCAACTTGGGAATGTGGTACTCACTATGATAGTCTTTCACCAAATGAGGTACGAACTTGAATACTATTTTTATACACTTCTATTGTGTTTACCTTGAGGACAAGGCAAAGGTTAAGTGTGGGAGTGATAAGTGTATAATTACACTTATTATCATGATATTTTCAATCAAAAAATGATATGGTTTAGAGTTATTTTATACTTCATATAAAAGATTTCACGTGGTATGTAGTTGTTTTGATGTAAGAGCAGAAACTTGGTGAATCTTGGGAGTGAAATGATCAAAGATGGAATCCTATGTAAAAAGAGTGAAAAAGCTGCATAAGGAAATGGGTCAGGATCGAAGCTGTAAAAAATCAGCAAAGTTGCAAAGAAGAAACATGAAGAAAAACACATTTCACTATCGTGACACCCATTCACGGTCATAACTTATCACACTTCACAATTAGAAAGTTTACAACAAATAGTCACGATCACGACACATATATCGCGCTCGTGACTTGTGACTGTTATTGTTCAACTCTTCTCAACTACTAACCACCAGATAAGAATGATCAACCACCATCAAATGTTAAGTAAAAAGACACCTTTCGGAAGTCAACCAATCATGAAAAGGTGCCTTTCCATTGTGGATGAGGATGAAACCTTGCATCCAATCATATTGAAGTGATGCAGCCCTTCTCCAATGGACACGACTCTTCATTTGGATATATGTAACCCTTCGCACTCTATAAACAAGGTTCAAATCACACCAATTTTGTGTGGGTTATGTGGTGTATATGGTGTGTGTTGAATGATAGTATACGTGATACACATTAGAGAGTGAAAATATATAGTTTTCGCTACGTTCAAAGTTGTAGTGAGAAAAATGTATAAGTGATTCGATACTTATTTCGATCACTAGATTTCTACACAAATTCGAGCCATTGTTGTATGAGTGTAATTGCAAAGCACTTATCAATAAAATTTTTCATTCTTCAACATTCATTTGTTCGATGTTCAGAAAGAATAACATCCTAGCGGAGGTTCTATACGAGTCGAGACCGAATTCAAAGTAGACGCAGGAATTGAGGGAGTTGACGACTCCCATTAAAGAGTGAATACGGTTTGATCACCTTTAGCTTTCACTTGCATACCTTACAACTTTACTTTGTTTTCTACTTATACTTTCTATTTTGAAGTTTAGGATATATTTATGTGTCATAACGAGTAGTTCATCTTATGACATTTATATTAATCAAGTTATGTGCTTTCGAGTCAACTTTAAGAGTGATTTCGGGGTTAAAAAGATTATGTATAATCACTGGATCTGTGATTATAACTTTGTTTAGTGAGCCAACATTTTTGGAGTGGTAACTTGCTAAATATGGCTATGTGAGAGCGATCTGTACTAAGCATAGTATTATTGTTATCCAGGTTCTTATAAGTGTCATAATTCGTTTACCCTAGATTTAGAAAAGTCATTTCATGTGTTGCTCTATGATGAATTAGTGAATATTTGGGCGTCTAGAACCGTGTTTGTTAAAGTTATCTAGTGTATGAAATATCCTTGATGATTTTGCATGTTTTTATCTACTATACTTGTTCTTAGGGAATATCTATATAGTTTACATCTTCTCTAATTTGTTCATACATCTATCTTTTCATCAGTCTACCATCCAATCCCTCTAATACAAGTTACCTTATTTTCTTTTGTTCTGTAACTCTAGTTGGTCCTTAGAATCGAATTCCTTCCTCGTGGGATCGCTATCTTTCCAAACTACATAGAAACTGTATACTTGCAGTGGTCATCATTTTTCTATTTGATAAGCGGTATTGACAACAGTTGGTTCATATTTTGAACTTTTATCTTATTAGTAGAAAAGTGGGGAACAAGTTTTTGGCACCATTACCGAATATAAGCCTATCGGAACAAGTATAGTCAAAATCTTGCGATCAAATCACAAACCTAGAGAAAAGCTGAAACAGTCAATATGCTTTCAATGCATCTGTTATCCTCTCCTATTTATTGTTAAACAATTCTAACTTCTTGCCCACCTTAAAGAGCAGCAATTTTTCACTCTCGCTCAGTTCACAATCTACAGCTCTACGAATAACTCTATTTATATTTGGAATATCTAGTCCCAACAAAATAGAAACCCCCTGATATGATATACCTTTGGTCCCCCAACCTCAAAACCAAACTCGTAATAGATCCAACTCAATTCACCGATCAAGTTCCTCGACTAATTGACTTAGTTTCACTAACTACCAATGAATTTTCCATCGGTTTTGACTTGCTAAATTCAGACGATGCATCCTCATATTCACTTGAGGTACAAGAGTAATTTTCTTGAAAATTTCGATAGCCTACTCTTTGATGAAAATTGGTGTAAACTGTCATTTTGTGAAACTTGATTATTATCTTCAAGTTGCTACAAGTGGTACCCAATGAAATCAAAACTAGGCAAGATACCACGTCAAGTTGGTCAGGTCTATCAAAATCATAGTTTATAACCACAATACGACCAAACTTACGTGCCAGCACATGAATCAAAGTTTCACACACAATAGCCAGAGGCACTCCTATTAAATCAACAAACATAATGCATTCCGATGGTTCAAAATCAGAAGATAAAAACTGAAACATGTATATCATATGTTACATCACCATCCATTCATTTTTTACATAATTAGTCATAGCTTTCATAGAAATAAACAAAGTAATGACCCAATCATCAACTATTAGAGTAGCAAAAACAATATTAAAACCATGGTCACACAACAACCCATAAGTATTTCGAATATGGGCTATATTGTTTAGATGCACCAAACAAGACTTAACCTTCCAATTTTCTGGTTAAATCACCATCTCTGAGTAATTCTATAGAGGGGCAATCCCTCCCGAGTTGCCTCCTAATTTTATTAGCTCCGAGATCTGATCCTCCTCTAAGTTATGACTGTTTTTCACCACCACCGCATAGGACCTATTATCAGGAGGTGATTTTTGGAATTCAGCTTTTTTTAGGAATAACCTTCCTTGATCAATTATGCTTTTCAGTTGGTTCCAGCCTTGAAAATCTCACTCTATATGCACGTAATTTGACAACACTAATCATCACATATTTCAATCTGTATAGCGCATCATGTGACGGTAATGAATTGTCCAAGTTAATGAAAACCAAAATTCCAATTCCTAGCATTCCTTCTTCTTGCCACAAAAACCCATCACGTCACACCATATATATAGAAAACCCTATTCATGGTTACAAAATCATACCTGTTGGGGAAATTCTCAAAGTAAATCATGAGTAGAGCAGAAAATCGGGGGTTGGCTTATTTGAGTGGTGCAATTCTTGAAATTCTTAAGATGGGTTAGGAGCTGGTTTGGAAAGAGGAGTGCTAGGGGTAGTGATTGCGAATAAGGGGGTGATGAAAATCTATTTGGCGATGGATAGTGGGGATCACTAATGACCAATGAGGGTGATTTGGCTGGTTGATGAGTGGGGTAGAATTTGGGTTTGCACTAATCTTAGTCGATAAAGGAACAATCATTGGGATTAAATTTGACAAGGCTTCGGAAAAAGATTCAATCTTAGCATTCTAAATAGTGTTAAGGCTTGTCGTAGAAGCAAAAGATTGACGAGAGAACAAGTGAGAAATGTTAAAATCATCGTCAGAAGGTTTTGGGTGATTAGAATCCATGATTTTCTATCATGAAATCTCAAGAAAAGGAAGATTAGGGTTTGACGAAGCTATACCTATTCCAGCCTTATGATTGATTAGACCATAATTAACTTCTTTATATATTTATTTTTTTACAAATGATTTTGGAATGAATTGAGGCCTTGTGTGATGGAGGTTTTTGATGATCTTTACGCTTCTGGGAGGGTACCAAATTCCATCAAAAAGTCGTTCGCCGTTCTTCTTCCCAAAGTTCCGAGATCTTCATCTTTAGGTAACTTCTGACATATTGCTCTTGTTCACGATATCTATTAGGTGGTTTCCAAATTATTAGCAGCTCGTCTAAAGTCCAACCTACCGGATTTTATTTCAGAAAATCAATTTGCTTTTGTGAAAGGGAGAAGCATTCATGAGTGCTCCTTTATTGCAACAGAGGTAATCCATTCTATTCATTCTAGTATACGGTCATGCTTTTCTCTTAAACTCGATTTTAAAAAAGCATATGATAGTATTTCATGGAATTTTATCGATGCATATCTACATAGAATGGGGTTTGCCAATAGATAGATTAAATGGTTGTCCAGTTGTAGGGATAATTTGGTAACGTCTATTTTGGTCAATGGCTCTCCTTGTGACCCGATTAAGCTTCAGAGAAGGGTGAAGTAAGGTGATACCATGTCGTCATTTCTTTTTATGTTAGCTTTTGAGGGGTTGAAGCAATTGTAATGTTGTCTGAAAGTCTACCTGATAAGTGTATAATTACACTTATTATCATGATATTTTCAATCATAAAATGATATGGTTTAGAGTTATTTTATACTTCATATAAAAGATTTCATCTGGTATGTAATTTTTTTTATACAAGTGCAGAAACTAGGTGAATCTTGGGAGTGAAATGATCAAAGATGGAATTCTATGTAAAAAGAGTGAAAAATATGCAAAAAGATGCGTGGAACATAATGAAATGGCTTAGGATCAAAGCTGTTAAAGATCGGAAAAGTTGCAAAGGAAAATCATGAAAAAAAATCACATGTCATGATCATGACACCCATTCAAGGTCGTGACTTGTCACTCTTCACAAGTAGAAAGTTATAAACCAAAGTTCACAATCGCGACACTTATATCGCGCTCGCCACTTGTGATGGTTTTTTTGTCAACTCTTCTAAACTACTAACCGTTGGATCAACCTTCATCAACTGTCAAACAAAAAGACACCTTTTGGAAGTAATCTAATCATGAAAATGTACCTTTCCATTGTAGATGAGGATGAAACCTTGCATCCAATCATATTGAAGTGATGTAACCCTTCACCAATGGACACGACTCTTCATTTAGATAGACGCAACCCTTTGCACTCTATAAATAAGGTTCAAACCTAATCAATTTCATGCAATGTGGTAGAGAGCATAATAGATGATATACGTGATACACATTAGAAAGTGAAAGTTATAGATTTAGCTAGTTCAAAGTGTTAGTGATAAAAATTTATAAGTGATTTGGTTCTTGTTTCGATTACTAGATTTCTCCACATATTCGAGCGATTATTGTATGAGTGTAATTGCAAAGCACATATTAATAAAGTTTTTGTTCTTCAACATTCATTTGTTCGATATTCACAAAGAATAACATCCTAGCGGAGGTTCTGTACGAGTCGAGACTAAATTCAAAGTAGGCGCAGGAATTGCGGGAATTGACGACTCCCATTAAAGAGTGGATACGATTTTATCAACTTTAGCTTCAATTGCATACCTTACAACTTTACTTTGTTTTCTACTTATACTTTCTATTTCGAAGTTAGTGATATGTCTATGTGTCATAACGAGTATTTCATCTTGCGTCATTTATATTAACCAAATTATATGCTTTAAAGTTAACTTTAAGAGTGATTTCGGGGTTAACAAGATTGTGTATAATCACTGGATCTGTGATTATAACACCATTTAGTGAACCAACATTTTTGGAGTGGTAACTTGATAATTATGGCTATGTGAGAGCGACCCATATTAAGAATAGTATTATTGTTGTCCAGGTTCTTATAAGTGTCATAATTCGTTTACTCTAGATTTAGAAAAGTCATTTCATGTTTTGCTCTGTGCTGAATTATTTAATATTTAGGTGTCTAGAACCGAGTTTATTGAAGTTATCTAGTGTTTAAAACAACTTTGATCACTTTGCATGTTTTTTTGTACTATACTTGTTCTTAGGGAATATCTATATAGTTTACATCTTCTCTAATTTGTTCATGCATCTATATATTTATCAGTCTATCATACAAACTCTGTCTTATTTCTTTTGTTCTGTAACTCTAGTTGGTCCTTAGAACCAAATTCCTTCCTTGTGGGATCGATATCTTTTAAAACTACATCGTAACTGTAGACTTGCAGTGGTCATCATTTTTCTATTTGATAAGCGATATTGACAACACCTGTTTATATTTAGAACTTTATTCTTATTAGTAGAAAAGTGGGGAACAAGTTTTTGGCACTGTTACTGATAAAAAGCCTTTCAAAACCAGTATAGTTAGAAAACTTGTGAATAAGTTTTTGGCATCCTTGCTGGGGAAGGCAAGTGCGTTCTAGAGATCAAATTGTCTAAGAACGGGCAATTATATTTTATGTCAATTAGATTTATTTTTTTATGGTTTAAAGTATTTTTATTTTTTTATTAACATATTTTTCTTGCTTATTCATTGAGTTTTCTTTCTAGCATGTGCATGCCAAGTACGCGTAGTTCGGGAGGAAGTTTGGCGTCTTTCGAATCAGAAATAGAACGATTTGGTAGTAGAATAAAATGGAAAAATAAGAGAAGAAGAAGAAGGATGGCTAAGGAAGACCAACCATAGAATGATCAACCTCAACCAAACCTCATGGATTATATCATTCCGATAATCAATGGTAACAATCAAGGAGTCGCTACACCACCCATTAATGCGAATTAGATTGAAATCAAGCCATCATTGCTTTAAATGATCAGCAATAATGTGCAATACTATGGTCTACCCAATGAAAATCCGAATGCTCACATTGCAAACTTTCTAGAAGTTTGCAATACTTTCAAAATGCATAATGTTCTTGGTGAAGCAGGTGAAATTCGCTTATTTCCATTTACGCTCCGTGATAAAGCGAAAGTTTGGTTGAATTTATTACCCCCAAATTAAATCACCACTTGGAATCAATTAGCCCAAGCCTTTCTAACTAAATATTTCCCTTTAGCCAAAACCGCAAGATTCATTAAAAAAATCACTTCCTTTACTCAGAAGGATAGTGAAACCTTGTACAAAGCCTGGGAACGTTATAAGGAACTTCAGCGAGTTTGTCCTCATCGTGGTTTACCCCAGAACGTAATTATGCAAACTTTCTACAATGGAATAAATCATGCAACAAGAGGAGTAAATGATGCTATAGTTGCGAGATCTCTTATGAAGAAAATAAGTCAAGAAGCCTTTGATCTCTTGAAAGATATGGCAAATAATAATAGTATGTAGCCAGTGGAGAGAGCACAAGTAAGTACTAGTACTCTTACTCACTCACATGTTGCATCTACATTTCTAGTCTGGTTAAAAAGCTTAATGAATTAGACCCTATTTCTATTATGCAAGCGCAAATATCTATATTATCTCATAAGATAGATAATATGCATATAAATAAGAGTAACCCATTGACATGTGAAAATTGTGGCCAAATAGGACACACTGCTTTTGAGTGCAACTTTAACCCATGTGTAGGGGAGCAATTAAGTTATGTTCAAAGTCAAGGGAATTCTTATAGCGACAATGGAAATAATTATAGGAGTTCTAATTGGAAGTATTGTAATAATCAATAAAAGAATTATCAAAGTAATGATAGAATAGGACAATTGGCCAGTAAGATAGACAAATTTCTAGAAGGGGTTTGTATTAAGCAATCATAGTTTGAGGAATGTTACAAAAAGTTAGAATATAAGATGGATCAGATGTTTAAATATCAATCATCTTCAATTAATAATTTGGAGATACAAGTTGGTCAATTAGGGAGTGCTATTCCATTTAGAGGAAAAGGCCATTTACCTAATAAAACAGAAGGAAATCCTAAAGAAAATGTGCATGCTATAGCCCTTTATAGTGGTAAATTACTAGATAGACCAAATCCTTTGGGTATGCTTGCTAATGATGTTGTGGAAGTGCTAGATGAGTATCCGAGTAAATCCAATGATAAAATAGGAGTGGATGAACAACCTAAATAAGGAAAGGTTAATCCCCCTCAGCCACCATTTCCACAAAGAATGAAGAAGAAGAATGAACATAAGCAATTCATTGAGTTCATCAACAAACTTAAAGGTCTGAAAATTAATCTTTCGTTCATTGAAGCCATTACCCAAATTCCTAACTACGGTAAGTTTATTAAAGAACTTTTATCTCGTAAGTGTAGTTTAGAAGGAATATCGAAAATATCTTTAACTGAAGATTGTAGTAAAATAATAACTGCTACAATGCCCACTAAACTTAAAGATCTAGGAAGTTTCATAATACCATGTAAACTTTGAAACAATTCATTTCCAAAATGTTTATGTGATCTTGGAGCTAGTATAAATCTTATGAATTTATCGATCTTCAAAGAGTTGAAGCTTGATGATGAAGTTAAAAAGGACAAATATGGTCTTGCAATTGGCCGACTAGTCTAT
The DNA here is from genome assembly GCA_949673415.1 of Euphorbia schlechtendalii. Taxonomy (NCBI): domain Eukaryota; kingdom Viridiplantae; phylum Streptophyta; class Magnoliopsida; order Malpighiales; family Euphorbiaceae; genus Euphorbia; species Euphorbia schlechtendalii. The sequence goes on from CATIWQ010831601.1 coordinate 8,599, forward strand.
TAAACGTCCTTAGGGCATAATTGAAGATGTTCTAGTTAAAGTGGATAAGTTTGTTTCTCCAACAAACTTTGTTGTGCTAGATTTTGCATGTGATGAAAAATGGCCTATAATTTTAGGAAGACCTTTTATGCAAACTGACAAAGCATTGATAGATGTTTCAGAAGGCAAAATTAAGTTAAGGATAGGTGATGATATTGTTGAATTTAACATGGATAAGGCTGATAAATATCCAATGGATGAAGATATATGCATGAAACTTGACTTGGTTGACGCTTGCATTCAAGAAGTTGTCAAGTTGGATTTCATCCATGAATATGAAGTCAAGGGGTTGAGAAACTCCATTGATACTTAAATCTCTTATGTTTTCCAATATATATATAGTATTATATAGTAGTATATTTTTATTTTGTGTGTTTTTAAATTAGTGTCATTTTAAAAGAAAAGGAAAAATATTTTAGATTTTAAACATATCGTGATCGAGACCAATTTCACGCTTGTGAAGTAGGTTGTCAAAACATTTTGTTTCTGTATAAAGAAATTCACAATCGCGACTATCTTTTGTGATCAAGACCTGTGCGATTTCACAATAGTTATTGCTATAACTACTCTATTTCTAACGGTTATAAATCAAATATATCCGTTGAAACAGTAATAATTACCCTATTTCCTATATATAGATCTATTTTCCTGATTGATTTTCATAAATCAATCACTCTTTTACACAACTACAATCTCTTGCAAAGAATTTTCTCTGTTTTTCCAATCAAATACAAACTTTCCTTTTAACTCTTGAATTCAATTTCAATGGCTCTCAAGAAATCAGCAACTAAGGGAAAGAATAAGTTGGTTAATATGTCCTTTTCCCATCTACGGTGACGAAGAAGTTGAGCGTTACATGAGGATGAAGAACTTCGATATCCAAGGTACACTCTTCTATGATCCTACTTTTGCAATTGATGCTGGGATTCATGCGAAAGTAGATGAATACTTCTCACTATTTGGATTAGGAAGCTTTGTAAATTTGCATTTCCCATTTAGCGAGGAGTGGGTCCTCGATTTTTAGGTGACTGTTCAAGAGGATGGGAATTTCTTGAAAAGGAAATTTAGGAATGGAGGGGAGGAGTATAAGTTTACTTTGACGGATTTGATTAAGTGGTTTATTTTAGGAGAAACCTATGAAGAGATTGAAAAGGAAGAAGATTATGATTTAAAGAGTGTTTGGACTGAGTTAACGGGATTGGATCGATACGATGTCAAAAACTCATCCAACAAGAACATTCGTAGCAATAGTCTTCTTTACCTTCACAAGTTCATTTCTCAAAGTCTTTTCTTCCTAGTAAGTGTATATTTACACTTATAATCATGATATTTTAAATCATAAAACACTATGGTTTAAGTCATTTTATATTTCATATGAAAGATTTCATGTGGTATGTAGTTGTTTTTTTATACAAATACAGAAACTAGGTAAATCTTGGGAGTAAAATGATCAAAAGTGGAATTTTATGGAAAAAGAGTGAAAAATGTGCAAAAAGATGCGTGGAACACAAAGATATGGTTTAGGATTGAAGTTGTCAAAGATCGGTAAAGTTGCAAAGAATAATAATGAAGAAACAGCATTTCACGATCGTGACATCTATTCACGGTCGTGACTTATCACTCTTCATAAACAAATTGCTACCAATCAATGTTCACGATCATGACATGCGATTCACGGTCGCAACTTGTGATGGTTAATGGTTATCTCTTATCAACTACCAACCGCTAGATAACAACGATCAACTGCCATCAACTACCAACCAAAAAGACACCTTTTGGAAGTCAACCAATCATAAAAAGGTTCTTTTCCATTGTGGATGAGGATGAATCTTTGCATCCAATCAAAATGAAGTCACCAATGTGTACCACTCTTCATTTGGATAGACACAACCCTTCATACTCTATAAATAGGGTTCAAGACCCACCAATTTCGTGGCATGGTATATGGGATTATAGGCTTGGTATGTGGTATATAGTGTATACATGCATACTTAGTTATAGAGAGAAAATCATGTAGATTTCTCTTCGTTCTAAGTTAGCGAGAAAAAGTATAAGTGATTCGAGCCTTATTTCTATCCCTAGATTTCTCTACATATTGGAGTGATTGTTGTATAAGTGTAATTGCAAATCACTTATCAATAAAAGTTTTCGTTCTTCAATATTCGTTTATTCAATATTCACAAGGAATAGCATCCTAGTGGAGGTTCTGTATGGGTAGAGATCGAATTCAAAGCAGACGCAGGAATTGCGGGAATTGACAACTCCCATTAAAGAGTGGATATGGTTTAATCAACTTTAACTTTCACTTGCATATCTTACAACTTTGCTTTGTTTTCTACTTATACTTTCTATTTCGATGTTTATGATATGTCTATGTATCATATTGTGTATTTCATGTTGAGTCTTTTATATTAATCAAGTTATATGCTTTTGAGTTAACTTTAAAAGTGATTTTGGGGTTAAAAAGATTATGTATAGTCATTGGATTTGTGATTATAACGTTGTTTAGTGAGCCAACATTTTTGGAATGGTAACTGGCTAAATATGGCTGTGTGAGAGCGACCCGTACTAAACATAGTATTATTGTTATCTAGGTTTATATAATCGTCTTAATTCATTTGCACTAGACTTAGAAAAGTCATTTCATCTGTTGCTCTGCGGTGAATAATTAAATATCCGAGTGTCTAGAACCGAATTTGTTAAAGTAGTCTTGTGTACGTAATATCTTTGATGATTTTGCATGTTTTCTTTGCTATACTTGTTCATAGGGATAACCTATACTAATTTCTTCTACTCTAATCTATTTATACATTTATCTCTTTATTTACCTTCATATCCGAACTAACCCATTAACAATAAAATTATCTATTTTATTTTCTTTGTTCCGTTACTGTAGTTTATCTTTAGAACTGGATCCTTCCCTGTGTTATCTTTTAAAACTACATCACAACTGTATACTTGCAGTTATCATTATTTTTCTATTTGATAAGTGGTATTGTCAACACTGTACTTTAAAGCTAAAATCGTTCGAATAAGTTATTAAACTTATCAGTAGAAAAGTGGTGAACAAGTTTTTGGCGCCGTTGCCGAGGAAGGCAAGTGCATTCTAGAGATTAAATTACAGGAGACTACGGTACATTTTTATATTATCTTTATTTGTTATTTCTTAAACTATATCGATTGTCAAGTCCTAACCTAGATGTGAAAAGAATATGAAATAATCATCTTGAAGGTGATACATCATATTATTACATTCGAATTCTCGATAAATAGAAGATTTTCTTCTATTTTTCCTATTCGTGTTCGTGATCCCCGTTCACGCTCGCGAATTCCATCATAAAAATTTCTATTCTCAACTTCTATAAGTCATGATCACGATATTTAATCACGATCGTAACTAGTGCGATAACTGCAGCAATTTTGCAGTTATTCGATAGTTATTCTACTTACCCCTATAAAAATAATGTGTGGGTGATCATAAATCCTCACCTCTGCAATCTGATTTTCTACCTTTCAAAGAACAAATCTTTTTCAAATCTGATATTACTTCATTTCGTTCAATCCTTTCTTTCATTCACAATGGTTATCACAAACAAATCCAACCTGGTTCCACCTACAAATCTCCAAGAATGGTATGAAGCTCCATTCCCGATCCACTCTAGAGAAAAAGGGGATCATTATGAAGTCATAAGGGTGGCTGAGTTTAAGAGTTCCTATACTATTCATAAGAACCGCTTCACCAACGTCGGTGTATATGACAGAGTTATGTGCTACCTAAAGATTCTTAACTTCATCATCTACTCGAATATGACGTTGGGGAACAGTGTAGACAAATGCTTGGAAATGTTGGTCACACTGGTTTGGAAGAATGAAAGGAAGAACTTCTTAGTCTATCACCACCATGGGAAATAGTTTAACTTAAAAAGGAAAGCGCTGGAAAAGTATATGGGTTTTCCGAAGGATTGCTATTATAAGATGCTTCCTGGATGGGATCCCTTACCAACTTGGAATAGCCTTACTGGCCAAACCAAGTACAAATAGGAGTCTGCCTATAGCCGATGGATCCATAACCCCTATTTGCTTGCTTTACACTTCTATCTAAGTAGTGGCGCTCTTTGGCATAACTAGTTTCGACACTGTCATTCCCGAAGAATTATTTTTCTTGGAAGCAGTTTGGAATGGCATACCTGTGGACGTATCGGGGATTATGATGGAGACTCTTATGTCTATCGTAATGAATCCTGGTAAGATAGCATATGGGTGTTGAACTATGGTAAATTTGTTAGGATAAGTTGGGAGAATGCCTTGTGTTGCGGAAGTCTTTACTGACGAAGATGAAATTCTAGAATTAACTATGGAAGTTTTCTTCGAGTACGGATTTCTAACTAAGTGCATTGGAGAAAATGGGATAAACTATGATTGGAAATCATGGGATAAGCGAGTAGAAGCTGATAAAAAGTGAGAAAGAGAGATAGCTAGGGAAGAAGGGAATAGTTCAGCCAACCTTAGGAGGAATTTGAATGAATAATGGAAGAACAAGTCTCTATTCATCACAAGATTGATGACATCCACACTCTGATGTTTGATGTTGAAAGAGATCTATGGGAGTCGCGTTATAAGATTGATCAGATGATTGAATCGCCAGCTCTTGAGTAAATCATTTTCTTTTCATCTAAGTTTAGAACCTTGTATAGTCTTTTCTTTTCATTTGTTTGTTGTTTGTTTAGTGTTTTTTTGTTTGCTTGTGTATTTATAACTTGTTTGTAACTGTTTGTTAAATATGAAAATAAATTTGACCAACAAGACGTTGATGTTCAATTACTATCATCACCATGATCATTCAAGGTATGAAATAATAAATATTTATCTTTTGTATTTAACAATGTTTGTGTTTCTAAGTTATTATAAATACAAAGTCTAAAAATTGAAGAATCTGAAGAATTAAAGAAGATCACGACCTAGACATACATCTTGAGCTCATGAATAACAAGTTTCAAAACCTACTATTTCTGTGAATAAGGAAGTCATGATCACGATAAGCCTTCGCGATCATGACATGGGTAAAATATAACCGTTACATATCACGATTCAGCACGCGACAAATGTCCGGAACTACTATTAATGGCTAGTTTGAAGGATAAATGGATATATTGACTATTTTGACTAATTAGAGACCTCTTGGAACTCTATAAATAGGTCTAAGTTGAACCCTAGCCATCACAACCTTCTATTAAGCCTACAAAGTTCTGAAATTTTCATCTCTATTCTTTTACAATAAAAAAACCTTTTCTTTCAACCTTCACTTCAAAACACCAATATGCCTTGTGTTAAGGTAGTTGCAAATAGGAGAGAAGTCTTGAATTACCAACAAGAGTACAATTGTCCTCTTCCAATTCGCACAAGAGAAGAAGGAAAAAGATTCTAAATTCTCAATAAGTTGGAAATAATGGGTATGATTTTTCTTGACATGGTTTTCATGGAGACTCTAGGACTCCATGAACAAATGAGGATGTATCTTACTGATTTGGGTTTAAGCCAATTTATGGGGATATGATTTCCACAAAATCACGATTGGATTTTAGAATGTCTAGTAACATTTGATTTTAAATATAAAAGGAAGAGGGCGATTCAATTTCGCAACCAAGGGAGGTAATACACCATCACAAGAGATATGATGGGTGTTTGGTTTGGATTCGAAATTGTAAATTCATCAAGTATGACGGACTCTTTTCAACCAAATTGAGTTTGGGCAGATTTAACGGGTAAGAGAGTCTTCGACCTCAAAAATTTTCCCAATAAACTTATTAAGGATGAGTGCATTCTTCTACTGCACAAATACCTTTCCACTTCAGTATTTTGTCAAGTAGAAAATACCAAAGTTCAAAAGAAAGATTTATTTTTTCTTTCTTGTGCTTTGATGAAACAAAAAGCAGAATTCATGGATATCATATGGGACATGATGAAGAAGAATTCTACAAGTATGAGAAACAAGATTGGGGTAGCTGAAATTATCACTGCAATCATCTTGGGTGCAAGAAGTGAACTCCTCTATGTCTAACAACAGGGTGAGTATTTTTGCTATATGGATGGGACTTACTTAAAGAATACCGAACTTCTTTAAGAGAATGATGGTGTATATTCTTTCTACTCCTACACCAATCGCACCAAGAAGATAATCTCAACTCATGAAGATTCTTCTGTTGGACCATCTAATCCTACAGCTAGACGTTGTCATGGAAAAGCTTCAATGATTGAAGAAGAAGAAGATGAAGACGAATCACTGGAAGATTGGAAGGCAAGCATGCAACAAAAATTAGACAATTGCCAAGCGGAACTTGGAGTAATGAAGAAGGAAATGAAAATTCTAAAGAGAAGTAATAAATTGATGCTTCAAAAATTACTTTCTTTCTTTAGAAAACAAAATAGTCAATTTACTCCTAGTCCCCTAGATTTTCCTTCTCAATAGAACAGGTTTACTCTTTTCTTTACTTTTCTTTTTCATATTTTTTAGACTAGTTGCTAGTTGTTTATTTTTAGATTTTTAATTTTAATAAAGTCTTCCACAATGAGGACATTGTGTTCTTTAGTGTGGGGGGGGGATTGTAAAATCCCAAAAATCCAAAAAAATTAAACAAAATTAAAAAAAAAACCGAAGAATTTGAAAATTTTTCTTGATTTATTGTTATTTATACATTATCCATACCTATACTATACTAACAATTGTCTAAGGTTATTGTGAGTGTTAGGTATTACAAGTTTGATTTTAGTGCTTATTTCGAACAAAAAGTTTCAAATATACCACACGGTTGAAAGTGTGAGCGTTTTAGCACAACCTTTATCAATTTGGCAAGGATGAGTGGTGAGTAACATTCAAAAGGAACATTCCCAGTAGGTTTCGATATACATTTCAATGCAACATGAATTAGTATAAGTTATTAGTTAATGCTACCGATAAGTTTAAGTGGAGTAATATATAGTAGTGTTCTTACTATGAGTTTTATATGCTATTCTCGAATACGTCTTATAAGTATTAAGCATGTTTAAAGTGTTGGGAAACTATAGCCATAATACTTTGAAAGTGATCAATAAAGGATGAGGGTATTAAGAGAGAAAAATCAAAAGAAAGAGAGGATAACCAATGAGTTATGCAAAAGGTGAGGAATAGTACGGATCAGAAACTACAACCATTCATTGAGTGAAAAAAGAAAAGAAAGCATAGCATGAAAAATGGGTGCAAAGTAAAAATATGTACTTCAAAAACATATGCTTGAAAAGAAAAAAAAGAGAGAAAGTGGTATAGAGCATAAAATGCAAACACTAATAAAAGGGGAGAGTGGTATAATAAAAGGGGAGAGTGGTATGGAGTATAAAATGCAACCACTAAGAGTGTTTTAGCATCCTAGGTTACCTAAAAATTCCTTGAGATCATTCTTTTCAAAGCATGCTCCCTTTATCCTTTATACTTTATATTATACTTGAGAGAAGGAAATATTCGAGTGAGCATATAACGCTTATATGAAGACGCAATTCGGTTAACCCTCCATTAAGAGCAAAGGTATGCAAATGAACTATATAAATTGCACATTACTAATTTGTGGGAAATGTTGAACTTTTACTTGAACTTTATGCAATTTGGGAATGTGGTACTCACTACGATAGTCTTTTCACCAAACGAGGTATGAACTTGAATTACTATTTTATACACTTTTGTTGTGTTTACCTTTTGGACAAGGAAAAAGTTAAGTGTGGGGGTGTGATAAGTGTATGATTACACTTATTATCATGATATTTTCAATCATAAAACGATATGGTTTAGAGCTATTTTATACTTCATATAAAATATTTCACGTGGTATGTAGTTATTTTTTATGCAATTGCAGAAAGTAGGTGAATCTTGGGAGTGAAATTATCAGAGATGGAATTCTATGTAAAAAGAGTGAAATGGTGCAAAAAGATGCGTGGAACATAAAGAAATGGCTTAGGATCAAAGCTGTTAAAGATCGGCAAAGTTGCAAAGGAAAATCATGAAGAAAAACACATGTCACAATTGTGACACCCATTCATGGTCGCGGCTTGTCACTCTTCATAAGTAGAAAGTTACAAACTAAAGTTCACGATCACAACACATATATCGCGCTCATGACTTGTGACGGCTTTTGGTCAACTCTTCTCAACTACCAACCACCGGATATCAACGATTAACCACCATAAACTGTCAGATGAAAAGATACCTTTTAGAAGTAATCTAATCATGAAATGGTACCTTTCCATTGTAGATGAGTATGAAACCTTGCATCCAATCATATTGAAGTGATGTAACCCTTCGCCAATGGACATGACTCTTCATTTGGATAGACGTAACCCTTCACACTCTATAAATAGGGTTCAAATCTAATCAATTTTGTGCAATGTGGTAGAGAGCATAATTGATGATATGTGTGATACACATTAGAAAGTGAAAGTTATAGATTTCACTAGTTCAAAGAGTTAGTGAGAAAAATGTATAAGTGATTCGATTCTTGTTTCGATCGCTAGATTTCTCCACATATTCGAGCGATTGTTGTATGAGTGTAATTGAAAAGCACTTATCAAAAAAAGTTTATGTTATTCAACATTCATTTGTTCGATATTCACAAAGATTAACATCCTAGTGGAGGTTCTGTACGAGTCAAAACCGAATTCAAAGTAGACGCAAGAATTGATGACTCCCATTAAAGAATGGATACGGTTTGATCAACTTTAGCTTTCACTTGCATACCTTACAACTTTACTTTGTTTTCTTCTTATACTTTCTATTTCAAAGTTTGTGATATATCTATGTGTCATAATGAGTATTTCATCTTCGTCATTTATATTAATCTAGTAATATGCTTTTGAGTTAACTTTAAGAGTGATTTCGAGGTTAACAAGATTATGTATAATCACTGGATCTGTGATTATAATGCTGTTTAGTGAGTGATGGCAAGATTTTGAGTATACTCATTCCGATAGGCTTAAATTCTACCGATATGATAAAAGTTTAAAATATGAACAGGTGTTGTCAATACCGCTTATCAAATAGAAAAATGGTGACCACTGCAAGTATACAGTTTCGATATAGTTTTAAAAGACATAGATCCCACAGGGAAGGAATTTGGTTCTAAAGACCAACTAGAGTTACAGAACAAACGAAATAAGATATTTTATATTGGAGGGTTTGGATGATAGACGGATAAATATATAGATGTATGAACAGACTAGAGAAAATGTAAAAAATATAGATGTTTCCTAAGAACAAGTTTAGTGGAGAAAAACATGCAAAATCATCAAGAATATTTCGTAAACTAAATAACTTCAACAAATACGGTTCTAGACGCCCTAATATTCAAATATTTCACCGCAGAGCAACACATGAGATGACTTTTCTAAATCTAGGGTAAACAAATTATGACACTTATAAAAACCTAGATAACTGCAATACTATGCTTAGTTCGGGTCGCTCTCACATAGCCATATTTAGCAAGTTACCATTCCAAAAATGTTGGCTCACTAAACAGCGTTATAATCACAGATCTAATGATTATACACAATTTTATTAACCATGAAATCACTCTAAAAGTTAACTCAAAAGCGTATAACTTGATTAATATAAATGATGCAAGATGAAATACTCGTTATGACACATAGACATACCATAAATTTTGAAATAGAAAGTATAAGCAGAAAACAAAGTAAAGTTGTAAGGTATGCAAGTGAAAGCTAAAGTTGATCAAACCGTATCCACTCTTTGATGGGAGTCATCAATTCCCTCTATTCCTCCGTCTACTTTGAATTCGGTCTCAACTAGTACAGAACCTCCGCTAGGATGCTATTCTTTGTGAATTTCGAATAAAAGAATGTTGAAGAACGAAAACTTTTATTGATAAGTGCTTTGCAATTACACTCATACAACAAGCACTCAAATTTCTGTAGAAATATAGTGATCGAAATAAGAATCGAATCACTTATACATTTTTCTCACTAAGACTTTGAAGGTAGCGAAATCTAGATATTTTCACTCTCTATCTATACACCCATACTATCATTCAATATCACTCACCATCATGCACACATAACCCACCATGCACCAAATTGGTGTGATTTAAACCCTATTTATAGAGTGTAAAGGGTTGCGTCTATTCAAACGAAGAGTCGTGTCCATTGGCGAATGGTTGCATCACTTCAATATGATTGGATGTAAAGATTCATCGTCATCCACAATGGAAAGGCACCTTTTCATGATTGGTTGACTTCCAAAAGGTGTCTTTTCGGTTGGTGGTTGATTGTTGTTATCTGGCGGTTGGTAGTTGAAAAGAGATAACAAATAACCATCACAAGTCGTGACCGCAAATCATATGTCAGGATCGTGAATAATGATTTGTAACTTTCTGTTTATGAAGAGTAACAAGTCATGACAACGAATGGGTGTCACGATCATGAACCATGCTTTTCCTCTTGTTTCTTCTTTGCAACTTTACCAATCTTTGATAGCTTCGATAATAAGCCAAATCCTTGTGTTCCACATATCTTTTTGCGCCTTCTTCACTCTTTTTACATAAAATTCCATCTTTGATCATTTTACTCCCAAGATTTACCTAGTTTCTGCATTTACATAAAAAACAACTACATACCACGTGAAATCTTTTATATGAAGTATAAAATGAAACAAAACCATATTATTTTATGATTGAAAATGTCATGATAATAAGTGTAATTATACACTTATCAGTGAGCTAACATTTTTGGAGTTGTAACTTGCTAAATATGGCTATGTGATAGTGACCCGTACTAAGCATAGTATCATTGTCGTCTAGGTTCTTATAAGTGTCATAATTCATTTACCCTAGATTTAGAAAAGTCATTTCATGTGTTTCTCTATGGTGAATTATTGAATATTTGGGCGTCTAGAACCGAGTTTGTTGAAGTTATCTAGTGTTTAAAACAATTTTAATCACTTTGCATGTTTTCCTCTACTATACTTGTTCTTAGGGAATATCTATATAGTTTACATCTTCTCCAATCTGTTCATGCATCTATCTATTTATCAGTCTATCATCCAAACTTTCTAATACATTTTATCTTATTTCTTTTTTTCCATAAATCTAGTTGGTCCCTAGAACTAAATTCCTCCCCTGTGGGATCGATATCTTTTAAAACTACATCGTAACTGTATAATTGTAGTAGTCATCATTTTTTTATTTGATAAGTGGTACTGACAACACCTGTTCATATTTAGAACTTTATTCTTATCAGTAAAAAAGTGGGGAACAAGTTTTTTGCACCGTTACAGATAAAAAGCCTTTCGGAACGAGTAAAGTCAGAAAACTTGGGAACAATTCACCATTAATTAGAATAGATGTCACTGAGTTCTCTAGCAAGCATGACATCCACCGATTCCATCTATCTCTGAAACCCATTCTTTGAAAAACTACGCCGATATAGGACCATGAGATACAATCATATGCTTTGTGGAAATCCAGCTTTAAAATTGAACTCGATTGTCTTCTGCAATGAAATGAGTGCACTATTTCCGCCGCAACAAATGAACACTCGTGAATATTACGTCATCTGATGAGCCCAAATTGATTCTCTAAAATTAATTCTTGGAGAAGTGGCTGTAATCTGTTTGCAAAGACTTTTGACAAAACTTTATATATTCCATGAATAAGGGCTATCAATCTATAATTGCTCAATAATGACGAACCTGGCACTTTTGGAGTCAAGATCGTGAATGATGTTTTGATGGAATCGGGTAGGACGGTTGTTTCGTGAAATCTCTCAAAAACATCAATAACTTCAGCTTTCATCTCATCCCAAAATCGCCTATAAAAATAAAAATTAAACCAATCTGGCCCTGGAGACTTCCTTCATTACATGACCAAATTACAGTCACAATTTCATCTCCTGAGAATGGAGCTCCGAGAATATTCATGTTCGTCTTCCCAATCATACTGAATTGCAACTCCCGTAGATCAAACGGAAAATCGATTCCTTTCGAGAAAAGGTCTTTATAAAAATTATGAATGGTAATCACAATTGCATTCTGATCTGAGATGATACTATCATCAATCTCAGTTGGTTAATTCTATTTCCCCTCCATCAAGTCAACGCCATATGGTGAAAGAATGTCGTATTATTGTCCCTTAACACCGTCCAGGTCACCCTCGATTTTTGATGTCTAACCTTTTCCAGGATGCTTCGAAGAACATTCAGCGCCAATTTTTACATGTGCAATTCCAAGCGTATGGACACATCAATTGGTCGAAAAACCAAATTAGAAGTGAGATCAAGAACCTGCTTCTCCAATGCCTTAATACGACGATCTATCCCCCCAAGGTTCGCATCATGCCACTACCGAATATATTTTCTCAATTGACACAACTTGAATTCCAAGTCCCTATTCGGATTCCACGATTTAACATCTCTCCATTTTGCCTTCAAAAAAGGTAAAAAATCTGCATTATCCCCCAACAATTCAATGATTGGAAAACCTTATCTCCACCCCGGTGCATCGCATGAGACTAAAAAATAATCGGGAAGTAATCTGAGAGGGTAGAGTCAACTGTCATCAGCCGTAATCTTGTCCATAGGTCTAACAAATTGCAGCTCACCAAGACGTGATCGGTTCTCGAAAATGATGAACAATTAGACCAAGTATAATCTCTACCATGCAAGGGAATATCATATAGTACACAATTATTAACAAATTCTTGGAATTACATCATTGAATTAAAGGTCAGCCCCTCCCTCCCCATTCGATCATTCCCGCTCAAGATTTTGTTAATATCGCCACAAACAACTACGTTCAATTCCATGAACTATTGGCACTAATTATTGCCATAATTGATACCTCTGGGCAGCACTACCAGGGTCGTATAAGCATAAAACATGGATGTCAACTTAATTAGACTCAACGTGTAACAAACACCACCTTTCCAAGGATTGAACAATTGTACCATTTAGTAGCTGAAAATTCTAAGAAATAACTAAACCCCTGACATGCCTTGAGCTAAAATTAAATGAAAAAAAAAATCATTGTGGCCCTAAAATTTCTGAATTACTAAATCGGATACACACGCCATTTTCGTTTCGATTAAAGCAAAAATCTCCAAATACCACCATCTAATACAAGATCGTACAAAACTTTGTTTAGCTCTATTCGTAATCCCACCCTGACAATTCCAACTTAATAAATTTAACGGCATAAAGAAAATTAGCAAACCTCGACGGGACGTGAAGCTCAACATTTTCCAAGGGCATTGACAATCCAGCCTTCATCGCATTCTTTGAACAAACCAAGTTCTTCTCCAATTCGAAAAATCAAAACCTCTTCATTTTCCATCGGGCTAGTCTCCTCACTCCTAAGATTGATCCTATTCATGTTTTCTATATCCGGACCCAATGAATTAGTAGTTCCCTGAGCCGAGCTACCATCAACCCATAGCTCCTGAATCTACCCCTCCCCTCCATCCCTTAAACTTGACACAGACATATGAGGCTTCCCCCTCAAGCTGCAAACCGTCCCTATTTTGTTTGGTCGAAACCGAATTTGTCGATGTGGGTGTCCCCGAGGTAAACATAGTTTAGTCTAAATCACTCGAATCAGAATAAGAATTATCATTACAACGCTGACAGCCGACCCCTTGTCGAAGATTGGTATAAATCATCACATCGACAGCCCCAGTTGATATCTTAAAGTTACGGCTAGTGGTTCCCATGGGAACTGACACCAAGCATAATACTACATCGAGTCGATCGTGTCTATCAAAGTTATAATCCATAGCCACAATTGTCCCGTATCTACTAGTCAACTCGCAGACAACCCAGTCGTAGACAAAAGTCAGGGGAATACCCATTAAATCCAAATACATAATGCATTTGGTTGGGACAAACTCATCGAAAAGATGATCACTCGAGGATAAAATATGACTCGTCACAGTCCAATCATTGTCAACAAATCTATTCACCGAGTCTGCCGAATTAAAGGAGATAATTACATGATCTCCCCCCACCGGAGCCTTAAAGACAATATCGAATCCATGATCACAAAGCAACTCAAAGATATTGCGAATATGAATAATATGTTTGACCGAAACCATACATGAATTAGCTTTCCATGGAGTAGACGAAACTAGAATCTTGGTCTGATTTTGGCTATTATTCATCCTCGAACTCTTCAATCCATTCAGAACCTTCTTTGCCGAATCCAATTTCTTAATTCTACTATTTCCTGATTTTTCTGGACTCCCTTACCTGATTCCCTAACTGCATCTTGAGTCTCATTCACCACTGCCGCATACGATCTCTCATCCCAAGGTGAATAACGAAAAATCCTTGTTAGTGGAGGGGCTGATTTCCGATTCCTCGCCTGAGAGTTCGACTGAATGTTTCTGAAGAACCTTGCTTTAAATGCTCATAACCTGACTGTCCCAATCTGTACCGAATTAAGCTGATAAAGAACCTCATAAACGGGAAGCGATCCGTCCACACTAACAAATTCGCAATTGAGATTCCTAATGCTCCTTCTCCTTGCCACATAACCCATCTTTGCACTCCATATTTCACAAAAATCTTCTTCATAGCATCGAGTCATACATATTAGGAAAGTTCTCAAAGTACAATCTATCGGACAATCGTTCCGTAGAAGCAAGGTTCGATGAGGAGCTGAAGATTCAATTGTTATTACCAAAATAGGAGGTTTCATGATGATGGGGTATAAGTTGGGAGCGGTGATCGAACTCACTGTCAAAAAGTTTGTTGGTAGTCGCCTGAGGCCAGCGATGGTGGAGGGGAACGTATTTTGGTGGCGGTGATGGGTGGTTGCGATGGTTTTTTGGTGGCGGCTAGGGTTGGGTAGGGTGGCGGCTTTCATGGCTTTGTTTAACTTCCTGCAAATTGTTAAGTTGGCTGTTAGGCAATTATTTCTCGCGTCAGCATCTTTGGAGATTATATATATCTACTTTGTTGAGGACTAGTATGCGCTTTTATAAATATCTGTGTTGTTTTTGCTTAGAGTCTTCATCTTCTAGATTTCCTACTATTAGGCTTAGGTTTAGGGTTTTAGTGTTCATAAAAACTCGAATTTAAATCATCTTCTTGGCCTTTCGAAGCAATCAATAAACAACTCCTTTAGATCCTTAAATTACTTTTTCAAAAGATTGTCATCTAAGACCAATCGGAAGGAACTAAGTAAAAATCGTGTTCTTGTGTGTGAATGTTTTACTGCTTTGATATTTTTGCGCTACAGAGCCTAACGGCGTGACTATTCAACCCTTGAGATAGAGAATCTCTATTTTATCTTATTTCAAGGTTTTGTTGTTTGAACAAATCTCTAACGGCAGCCGATGCTTGTTCAGCTCTGGTGGTTGTGGTCATTTTCACTCTCGTCAAATCATAACTCGCTTTGAAACTTATGTTCTTCCTCCTCGATCGTGTTCCTCTTGATACTCAAACTCGACAATTAATTTGAAATTTTGTGAAATTTGTTGCCGTCTGTCTAGGAAGCTAGAAGGAAGTTGGGTAAAATTTTGTTGTTGTGAGGTTTCATTGAAAGGGAAGATGTTAGCATTTGGAAAGGGAAGAAAATGAAGAAAAAAGAGATTTTCAAAAATGCCTGCGTCACCAAATTTATGGTGTCAAGAAAATATCTTTCAATTGCTATAGGGCACGAACCTTAGATCCCTTTTAAAAAAAAATTTCACAAACCTTATTTTGAAAAACATGTAGGCCTCGTTTGGTTGGCGGAATAGGAGAAAAACGAATGAAAAAATGTGGAGTATTTGCCTAGAGTCCATTGTCGGGATGGAATAGCTATTCCTCCCCTCGAGAAGGGAATAGCTTTCCATGAGTTGTATGATAGCTCGGAATAGCTATTCCATCCCGACGATGGGCTCTAGGCTAACACTCTACCATTTTTTATTCGTTTTTCACCTATTCTACGGAATAACTATTCCCCCAACCAAACGAGCTCGTAAAGTTTACCCATTATATAATAAGATTATAAAACCGAAAGAAACAATAGAATACAGGCAAAAGAAACAGATTACAATCTTGTGAAAACTATAATAGAGGCTTGCCTGGTTAACGTACCCAAGCATGTGATGTCATGCCATGCCAGACCTTACCTCATCTTAGGTCTTATAATGTTATTGTAATATTAGTTTACTTTTTTTTTTTGAAAAACTCCCGGAGAGTCTGTGAAACTCTCCGAAAGCAAAAGGTTTGAGGCGGGATAAAATTTCGGGGCGAGGTCCCCAACTAGGTTGGTTTCCGCGCTTGCCTACAAAACTCCCGACTCTCTTTTAT
>CATIWQ010831602.1:0-18409 GCA_949673415.1 Euphorbia schlechtendalii
AACACTATAGTTTAAGTCATTTTTATACTTCATATAAAAGATTTCACGTGGTATGTAGTTGTTTTTTATGCAAATGCAGATACTAGGTAAATCTTGGGAGTAAAATGATCTAAAGTGGAATTCTATGAAAAAAGAGTGAAATAGGTGCAAAAAGATGCATGGAACTTAAAGATTTGGCTTAGGATCGAAGCTGTCAAAGATCGGTGAAGTTACAAGGAGAATTCTGAAGAAAAATGCAATTCACGATCGTGATAATCATATGCAGTCATGACTTGTTCTTCTTCAGAATATAATTATGCCAATCAAAGATTCATGATTGTGACTTGTACATCGCGGTCGCGACTTGGATGCTTTTCTGGTTTTATCATTTTAACTATCAACCGCTAGATAAGTATGATCAACCAACATCAATCACCATCAACTACCAACGAAAAGACACTTATCATAAGTCAACCAATCATGAAAAGGTGCCTATCCATTGTCGATTAGATTGAAGCTTCTCAACCAATCACAATGAAGTGATGTAATCATTCACCATCGATGTGACTCTTTGTTTGTATAGACACAACCCTTCGAACTTTATAAATAGGGCTCCAAACTTCACAAATTTTGTGCAGTGGATGTGGTAAGAAGACCAGAGTTATATATAGTATGTGTATAGATAGAGAATTCTCTACGTTCATAAGTGTTAGTGAGAAAATGTTTAAGTGATTCGAAACCTTGTTTCAATCACTAGATTTCTCTATATTCTCGAGCAATTGTTGTATAAGTGTACTTGCAAATCACTTATCAATAAAAATTTTTTATTCTTCAATATTCGTTTGTTCGATATTCGCAAAGAATAGCATCCTAGTGAAGGTTCTGTACGGGCCGAGATCGAATTCAAAGAAGAAGCAGGAATTGCGGGAATTGATGACTCCCATTAAAAAGTGGATACGATTTGATCAACTTTAGCTTTCACTTGCATACCTTACAAATTTGCTTTGCTTTCTACTTATACTTTCTATTTTGAAGTTTATGATATGTCTATGTGTTATAATGCGTATTTTGTGTTAAGTCTTTTATGTTAATCAAGTTATATGCGTTGGAGTTAATTGTAAGAGTAGTTTCGAGGTTAACAATATCGTGCAAAATCACTGGATCTGTGATACAACACTATTTAGTGAGCCAACATTTTTGGAATGGTAACTTGCTAAATGTGGCTATGTGAGAGTAACCCGTACTAAGAAAAGTATTGATGTTGTCTAGGTTTATATGATTGTCTTAATTCATTTGCGCTAGGTTTAGAAAAGTTATTTCATGTGTTGCTCTGCAGTAAATAATTGAACATCTAGGTGTTTTGAACCGAGTCTATTAGATTAGTTTAGTGAATCGTAACATCTTTGTTGAACTTTCATGTTTTCTCTGCTATCCTTATTTCATAGGGAAAATCTATATATTTAGATTCTCTAATCTTTTATACCTATATTAACTCATTCTTCATTCTAACCCTCCTATCCAAAATATCAATATATTTTATTTTCTTATTTTATCTTCCTTGTTGATCTTTAGAGCTAGTCCTTCCCTGTGGGATCGATATCTTTTAAAACTACATTGCAACTATATACTTGCAGTTATCATCATTTTTCTATTTGATAAGAGGTACTGACAACACCTATACTTCACGTGAACAATTTTTTGGCACCATTAATATATAGCCAACTTTTTGCGAAAATATTATTAAACTTATCAATAGAAAAGTGGCGAACAGGCACATAAGGTTGGGTTATATAAATATGAACATTCTATCTAAATTAGCCAAAAAGCAATTAGTTGTGGGTTTACCCAGCATCAGCTTTGAAAAGGATACACTATGCTCATCTTGCTAACTAGGTAAGCAAGTTAAAAATCTTTTTAGTAAATTAATCATATAGTAACTAAGCGACTGTTGGAGGTCCTCCACCTAGATCTTTTTGGCCCAGTTCAGTAAATGAGCATCGGTGGTAAGAGATTTTCATTGGTGGTTGTGGATGACTTCACGGGATTCACTTGGGTATTCTTACTGAGTAGCAAAGATGAGACATATCAATCTTTTATCAAGCTTAGTAACTGGATAATAAACGAAATAGGAAATAAAATCATTAGAATCCGAAGTGATCATGGATGTGAATTCGAGAACTTCAATTTCAAAGAATTCTGTTCATTGCATGGTATTGACCACAACTTCTCTTCTCCTTATACTCCTCAACAAAATGGGATTGTAGAAAGGATGAATAGAACCATAGTTGAAATGGCTCAATCCATGCTGAGTGATAATGATTAACCAAAGTACTTTTAGGGAGAAGCTGTTAAGCATGTTATATCTTGAATCGGGTTTTAATTCGCCTAATTATGGAGAAAACACCTTATAAACTTTGGCAAGGGTGCAAGCCTAAGATTGGTCATCTCAAATCATTTGGCTGTAAGTGCTTTATTGTTAACACCAAGGAGCAATTAGGAAAGTTTAATCCTAAGTCTGATGAAGGTATCTTTCTAGGATACTCAACTAACAGCAAGGCATATAGAATATATGTCAAAAGAACTGGCATGTTAGAGGAGTCTATGCATGTAGATTTCGATGAAATTAATAATGCAAATAGACATCCATCTAATGAATATGAAGCAGTACCCCAGCAAACAAATCCACTCAGTTTAGCACTCTCTGTACTTCCTAACTCAGTACAAGACCCCCTTGCTAAGGAAGTCAAAGATGGTGAGGATCTTTTTATCAACTTCAATGATGGCAAAGATCAACCTCCTCCTCAACATCCCATTGTCGATCCTCCAATAGTTGATTCAAGTCTTCCAAGAGAGATTAGAGTTCATTGCAACCATCTGCTAGACAACATGGTTGACGATGTTCATAATCCAGTGATGCCGTGAGTTCAGCTCAGTAGGATAATGAGTCATTCAGCCTTCATATCATTGATCGAACCCAAGAAGTTTGAAGATGCAGAAGGAGATGATTATTGGATGATCGCAATGTAAGAGGAGCTTGATCAGTTAAAGCATAATGATGTTTGGGATTTAGTTCCTAAGCCTAAAGGGAAATCAATCATTGGAACCAAATGGGTTTTTAAGAACAAGCTAGATGAAGATGGCTCTGTTGTCAGGAACAAAGCTAGGTTTTTTGCATAAGGCTACAATTACAAAGACGGCATCGATTATGATGAGACTTATGTTCCTGTATCCTGGCTTGAAGTAATTCGAATCCTGTGTGTGTTTACATCTCATATGAACTTCAAATTATTTCAAATGGATGTTTAGAGCGCATTCCTGAATGGATAGCCTCCTGGCTTTGATGATTTGAAGAATCCTTAGCATGTTTTCAAATTGAAGATAACTCTTCATGGATTGAAGCAGGCTCCTAGAGCTTAGTATGAGAGGCTGACCAATTTCTTGATTAGCAAAGGCTATGAAAGAGAAAAAACATATACGACTCTGTTTATTAAGCAAAACAAGGAAGATGTGTTGCTAGTCTAAATATACGTTGATGATATCATATTTGGAGCAACTGATGAGAAGTTGTGCAAAGGAATTGAGCAAGCAAATGAAGAGCGAATTCGAAATATCTATGATGGGAGATCTTAACTTTTTCCTTGGTCTTCAAATCAAGCAAACTGAAGATGGAATTTTCATCAGTCAAGCTAAGTATGCCAGAGAAGTCCTAAAGAAGTTTGACATGGAGCATTCGAAGCCAATGTCCACTCCCATGGCAACTGATACTATCCTATGTAAAGATGAAGTTGGGAAACCTGTGGATAGCAAGTTCTACATAGGAATCATTAGGTCTCTTCTTTATCTCACTGCTAGTAGGGCTGGCATTTAGTATGCTGTATGCTATTGTGCTTGTTATCAAGCTAACCCCAGAGAATCTCATTTAGCCACTATCAAGAGAATTCTCCGATAGTTTCAAGGCTCAATTAAAGCAGGTCTGTAGTATCCCAATAGCTTGGATTTCACTCCTAGAGGATTCATATATGCTAATTATGGTAGAGATAAGCTTTAAAAGAAAAGTACAATAGGAGGATGTCATTTCCTTGGAGAGTGTCTTGTCTCATGGTTTAATAAGAAGCAACTACTATGGATTAAGCAGAAACTGGAAGATTATGGTATAAAGTCAAATTATCTTGAAGTTATGTGCAATAACAAGAGTGCAATTGACCTATCTAAAAATCCAGCTCAGCATGGAAGGATGAAGCATGTAAACATTAGACATCACTTCATTAGGGATCATGTGCTAAGAGGAGATGTTAAGCTGGAGTATGTTCTTTATAAGGAACAGCGCGCTGACATTTTCACCAAGCCATTGCCAAAGGAGCAATTCAATACTTTGAGGCAGTTAATAGGAATGGAAAATCCATGTTGAAAAAGAAGAATAAAAATTGCTGAAAATTGGCTAAGTGTTGAAAATCAATTTCAGCCAACAAAAAGGTAACACATATTTAGCATTATCAATACTTTAATGTAACACTATGAAACTAATTTTTCGTGGTTAAACTCAAAACCCATGTTTTCAAAAAGATGTGCTTTCGAAGTGGAACTGTCATCAGTAAAACTCAGTATTTTGTTAAGTCGGTTTGTTAAGTGTTAATCTTAGCGTTAATTTTTCATCTTTCTTTATGCGAGTGCCATGTGTCTTCTCCATTTCAAATCGCCTATATAAGCTAAAAGTTGAGAAGAGAAGCTTTACATGCTTTTGCGAATTCAAATCATCTTTTCTTAAGCATTCGAACCCTAATTCTCAAATTCTCTCAACTTCTCAAATGGTGGTAACCAGGAAGACTTATAGAATCTCAGCCACCACCACGTGCAACCTGATTGTGAATGCTGAAGGCATACAAGAGAAAATAACACTTCAGGAAGGAACTAACTATCCTTTCCAAGGTGGACTAGGAAGATAATCTAGATTTTTGTCTAGTGTATGAAGTAAACTATGAGGAGTTGATTCGGAATAAGACCCTTCACAGGGTGATCAAACAATAGCACCTCAGTTTATTTCTTTGAATGGAAGGTCCCGCAATCATCGTTCTTATTAAGGCCTTCTATGAGCATCTCTACATGATTGAAGGGTGCAATGATGTGTTTCTAATGGAAATTCAGGGAAAAGCCATCTTAATATGCTTTAGATTGATTGGGAGCATCTTCAATATGCCCCACTCAGAGACTCAACTCAAACGTTCTGGAGATGAGCAAACTATTGTGATTCCGGAAGATTGGAGCTTCCATCAAATTATATTTGTGGAGAGATAGTAACTAGTGGGATGAGCTAGAGTGCTCGTTCTTACCAAGAACTTATGGTCAAGTTGCTGCTGCCCAAGACTAGCTCATTGACTAGCTATACTTATTTTGAACGGTGTGTGGTCTACCATATGGTAGAGGGTAAAAAGCTTAACTTGCTAGTGATGATGCTTCATCATCTGACCAAGCTGAATACTGTCTATCACTATAGTTATCTCATTATCAAGATAATAAGGGTAGTGAAAGTGGATATAGCCACATTTTTAAGGGAGTTTGGTGATACCGTGCTGCTAGTGAAGAAGAGATTTGACCTCAACCACTTCACCAAGCTCGTTCATAATTACATGTACGCTAGGTATAAAAAAGCTCAGCAAAAGTGAAAGTTAAAATATGTACTAACTATGGTGCCTATGGACATCTAAAAGGAGGATGAAGATGGTTTTATGGTGGATTTTGAAGTCAGTGAGGACTCCAGCGACAAAATGCCTATCTCTAGCATCTTAGAGCATGTCGCCTCCACCACCTCCTCTCACAAGTAGAAGGCTACTTCCTCTAGGGATAAGGGGAAGAGTCCTGTGAAATCCAAATCCAATGAAGCTTCTATTCAGCCCAACAAAGGAAAATGAAGGCTAAGACCTACACATAAAGAGAAGCAGAGGCCAAAATTCTTGTTGAGCAACAAGCCGAGGAACAAGAGGGTAAAGAAGAGGTTGAGGACACCCTATGCCAAAGGAAGCAAAAATTGGTATTATATGTTGATGCTGAGGAGTAGGGTGAGGCCAAGAAATCAAAGGAAAAGGACACTTTTAGTGCTGGTGCTACCGCTCAGGTCCAGGAAATTCTTGCAAATGCTAAGGGAACTCAGCGGAAGCGGTCTACCACCACTAGGCCTCTACAAAGAAATGTGCAAGTGTTGAGCAGCGAGGAGGATGTTGGAGACACCCTATCCTTGATTCCTAAGGAGTTTGATCCTCAGGACCCTAACATCCCCACACCTTCTTTCACTCATGTTGAGCAGTCCTATACTCAGCATGACCAACATCAAGCTGACCCATCCTTGGGTCAAACAACTATCCTTGAGGTTAATTTAGATCCTAACCCTTCTTCTTCTCTTGTAAATTTTCCAAAACCCCCAATATCTACACCTATAGTTACTGAAACACATATTGTAGATCCGGAAAGACAAATTGTAGATCCTGAAATGTAGACTATAGATCCTGAAACACAAAATGTGAATTCCCTTCTTCCTTCAAATACTGTACATTCTCCCATACACATTTCTTCTCCTACAAAAAGCCATGATTCTTTTTCTCCTAACCCTTCACCAATACATAGTTCTTCAACCCCTTCTTCTCCTGTATAAACTCAAACACAAATCATTTCTTGTACATCCCTTGTACCTTCTATTCCACTCAAACAAACCATTTCCCCTACTTCTTTAATTGTAAATTCATCTAAACCAACCTCTTCTTCAAACCCATCCTCTACCCTCTTAAACCCTCTAGTTAGTGAAGTTCCTAATGTTGAGAACTCCGCTCTACAAGGAAAAGCAAGTGGTCAGGATACTGAGGTAAATTTTATAGCCAGTGAAATACCTGAACCCAGCAGAAAGCCAATCCAAGAGGACTTGGCTGATACATCTATCTAAGAAGTGAATAGAGAGTAAGCAAGGAAGAAATTCCTAGCACTCAAAACCAATGTCGAGTTAGATGTAGCAGTAAGCAAATTACTACTCGCTCAAGAATTGATGGGCTTGTCCTCCAAACACAAGGCAAAATTGCCTGAATTCGCACAACACGCAAGTTTGCTAGCTGAATCTATCTACTTTTAGGAGTTTGAAAAGATTCAAGGTAGCTTGTTTGTTATTCAAAATAACTTGGCAAAAGAGAGTGCTAAGAGCTTGGAGGACAAGATGGTTCTAATCTCAACCGGTTTAACGGATTCTGTAGCCCAGCTTGGAGCAACAATCTCTACTATCCCCACATCTACTATAATGACTAACACTATTGCAGGATAGATTAAGGGTAGTGTGGATGCTGCTACTGAGCAGCTGAGTCTCTTGAGTACCAACATGGCAACTCAAGTGATGTAGATCCACAAACTTGATGAGGAACAGATAAAAAAAAGAGGCTCATCGATCACCGAATTGAGAATGTCCTCAAGGAGGTAGAACAGACAAAGGAAGTTGGCTACAACATTGCCAAGCTATTGGAGGCCCAGTCTAAGTTCTTGCTAAACCATGACGACAAGCAAGACCAGATGGTGAAGCTGCTGATGGATATCTCAACGAAGATGGACAAGGCACCTGTTATTAATCTTGACTCTTCCACACTAAACTGGACTCTATCCAACGAGAAGTCAATGAGCACACAACCGATAAGATCTCCACTTCGCAGAAGTTCTCTATCACTGCAATGGGGAAGATTTTTCCAGACATGCCAACTCTAAGCTTGCCTGCTACTGAATCTTGATGCACTAAGACATGTATGACCATTCATACCAAGCTAAATGTTATCAAGTTGAAGGTAGAATACATGCAGAAGAATGTTGGAACTTTGATGAAGATGGGCGATTTGGGTGCTAAAGACATTAATTACACTACAAATTGTATATCATCTATTGGACCCAAGGTTTTTGACATTGAAGTGCAACTGAAGATCGTACTAACTACAACGGACTTCAGAGCCTTACTCCAATGCTTTTAACAATTTGCATGTTAAGGGTTTGACCAGATTGCGCACCTCTCCAGATGTCACCATCTTCTTCTCAACGAGCTTAATGATCAGGACTTCCTTACCTCTAATGGCAAAGAGCAACTGGAGCAAGAGATTTCCCCACAAATCATCAACCACCAAGAGAACTTTCAAGCTACCATCGATGCCTTTAACCTCTGCCTTGAAGAAATTATGCAAGCCAGATAGCAAAGGGGGAGAAGGTAGCTGAAGATGCTCTTCAAACGATGAATCTTAATAAGGGATCTCTTCCAAGGAAATCTCTTCATCATCAACCTCCTCAGCAGCATTATCCAAAGGCTAATCAAGACAAGACTGGTGGTTCTTCCTCCACAGCACATAAAAAATAGAATAAGCCATGTTCTTTGTTGTTACAACTTGTAATAGGATTTAGTTTTGTAATCTTAGTTCAGAAATTAAGTAATGTACTGACTAAGTAATTTTTGAATCAATGAAAATTACAAGTTTATACCTCAAGTTAAGATCTTCTTTACTTTATTATGTTGTATGTATATTTTTGCTGCGAAGTTGATTATATGATGCAAGAACTCATACAAGAGACCAATCTTGAAGAAAAGCTGAAGTAAGACAAAGTTCCAAAGTGAAGAAAAATCCTCTAAGTATGGGGGAGATGAGCCGCTTGAAGAAACTCACTCAACGTGGGGGAGTTCAAGTTGACTAAGGAAAGTCACTCAGCACAAGGGAGTCTTACATCACTTTCTAGGTATTCTTGATATCTCTAAACTACTTATTCAATTAACTTCTTCTTCTACCTAGTTTGTTATCTACCCAAAATGGGGGAGATTGTAGACCCATGTTAATAGTACCTCACAATACTTAAACATTTTGGAAATAACAAACTGACTAGGATAGTGAAATTAATTGAGTACTAAGTATACTCTTAATTAATGAAGCTGAATTAAGTTCATTTAAGGGAAAATAACTCAATTTGTTGAGTAATTAATTAAGTTACAGCTTAGAGTAGGAAAAGTTGAGTCTATGCTGAGTACTACGTAGTTTAGTAGAATATCTACTCAACTGTGTTGAGTTAGCTTTTATTGATTAAAAGATAAATTAATTAACACTTAGAGAATTAAATGACACATGTGCCACTTACGTTTTCTGTGAGAGGTGGAATATTCTTTAGTAACTTGCCAGGTTAAAAAGTGTTAAAAATAAAGAAGATTTCCAGTGGTCCTCACAAGATAAAAGGTGTCAGCACGAAATGTTAGTGATTCCTCACTAACATTCAAAGCAAAAGGAATTCTTTATCATGAGCTATTTCTTAGTGTCTCTGCACGCCTCTGCAAGCGACAGCAAATGTCAACCAATCTCTAGACTCCACGTTGCATTTCGCGTGCCTCTCTCAATCCGTTTTACTTAAAGACAAATGAGAATTTGTCAATGGAATTTTATCGTGCCTCGACGTTCAATTTTCTATCTCTAAACGTTTGGAATGAGCACTAGTGGATTAAAGCTCAGAGTAAATATCCGGGGACTAGAGGTAGGCTCTGGGCTGAACTAGGATAGATTCAGGTGTTGAAGTTCTGAACTTTCGCTTTAGCTTCTACTATGTCTAGCTCATTCATCATTCTATCTCTGTTAAGTGTTTTGGTTGAAAAACCAATCCTAGCTTAGTAGAGTACTCAGCAAAGATTGTAGATAAACTATGCCAACGAAGTTGAGCAGTTTATAAGTTTTTATATCAACTCTGCACGCATAACTCAACATGCATATAAAAACTTAACTTGGTCAAACAATTTTTATAAATCTTAAAATAACCAAGATTCGCATTTACCCACTCTGCGATTGTTTACAAGATGTCTAAGGGCCAACACTATTTCATCTTTCCGTCATTTGGAAACCCTTTCCTTATATCTATGCACGAATAATATTCTTATTATTTATCTCTTCTTCCCTCTTTACATAAAAAATGAGGCAAAGACCTCTCTATATATAAGAAAATAAAACACATCGACCTAATTTTATGTTTTTAAATTAAGCATCCAATTTCCACTATATGTTTTACGTGCAATTTTCACTCTGATTTTCAATCCTAGCACCAAATGTGATTATTCAAAATCAACTCATACCTCTCGCTTTTTTTCTATCTTCATGATGTGACTTTGTTTGCCACCTTTATATTTGGCATTTTATTCCTTCTATTTTCTTTTATTTCATAATTTTTCTTTAAAAAATGAAGAGGGTCCTACATGTTGGAGAGACACTACATAACAATTCTCCCTCCCATGACTACTTTGTGGGACTCTCCATCCCTATTGCTTCGAGGCAATGATCAAACTTATCTTTTGGAACGACCTTTGTTAACATATCAACAACATTTTTGTTTATATGAATCTTCTGTAACATGAACTTTGTTTTCCTCAATGGCAAGTCTAAGCCAAACGTTAATATATTTCGTGTGAGCATGACACATGATAAATTATGAAAATAATTTTCATACTTAACTCATTCGTCTTGAGATCGACTAATGAGAGGAACCTGTAAAACAAACAAAAAAAAACATTCTGATGCTCAAGTCAGTAAGAGATCGAGGTGGAAACTAGTAATAATTGAAATCAGATATCGTATCTTCAAGTGTAAGGAGCCCTTTATATAGGCTCCAAATAGTCCTAAATTAATTAGGAATACGAATTATAGTCGCATAAGGACTATATCACCTAATTTGATGTTATCTCCTTAATAGGATAAAGTTATATCTAGAATAAAATTTTATCCCTATATTGATGAGAGATTTTTGGCTATCCTATTTCAATAAGAATTATTTTCCAAGTTACAAAAAATCCCTCCCTTAGACTATTTGAAGTCTTTTAAGGTTGAAGGTGCTTCTTTACTTTGCATGCCTTTTTATAGGCCTTCATCATTTTGACACACTCATTGAGGAAAATATGATATCCATACAATTACCATCATGTTACTATGTGACTATCTAAATAGGTCCACTGTTAGCTCGCCAGCTATGCTATATGTTGACATGGGACTATTTCTTACAGTTGTTGATAGGTTCATTTTTCGGCTCACCTATGATTGGCGGTATTGTGCTACATGATTCATTAGTCGACATGTGGCTTTTATAAAGTCATCAACTCTGTTTCAGCGTTCTTAATAGATGATGTATTGCTATCTTTCTTAGCTATGCTTTCTCAAGTTGAATGTATAGATTGAGACTTGTTCTCTTTGTACAAGTATGCTGAAACAATGTAATTTGATATTTCGTAGCAAAGAGTAACAAACCTTTATCTTTTAAGACAATTGTTAGTGTCAGAAGAAAATATTCATGTGATTACTAGTACTAAATATAAGCATATTATATAGCAGCTATCATCTTAGCGGCACGTTGACTGAATTGAATTGCTTGAAAACTTCCCTTTTTTGAACGAAGATCTTGTCCATGTTTCTCAATGAAAGGTAACCGCGGTTGATAGATGTAAATGGAGGTGCTAATTACAAGGTTATCCATAGTTTTTGTATGGCCCTATATATGCAAAACAAAACTACAAAATAGTATTGTATAGAATTGCTATTGGGCACAAATTTTGCTTTGAGCTATTTTGTTGCAACAACAGAATTAGATCAATAATTAATATTGATTAGCCAATGGAGGCTTCGATAAATGCTAGAAAATAATAATCAGCTTCCGCAATGTAATAGTATTATTTTGGAAAGTAATAACACAAAAATTATTGAATCTAATTTAATAGACATTGCGGCAACCACTTAGATGTATTTCCTTTACTTTAAGCTATACAACTTCATTTGAAATATTTTTATCTTTGACAAAAAAGAGAGGACCTTAAAATTGACTCTAGTCTGGAATGTGGTTCCACGCGCTGACTCTCTAACTGAAATTGACTCCTTTATGCTCTTCTAGACTTGGCTTGATGATTCTTCCAAGATAGAAATAGTTGCTATGGGGGACTAAACATGTGATCAGCGTAGGCTCTTCGATGCTTAAGTTAGATCGGAATTAAGAGAATAGGTAGGAGTTTTTAGTGTTTAAAATACGTACCTTTTAGTGGTGACCCAAGGAGCCCTTTTATAGGCTTCGAACATCTCCTAGAGTGATTAAAAGAGTAAATCATATTTAAGTAGAACTCTTGTGTAAATATATCTTTATCCTCTTGATAGGATAGAGTCTGTTACGTATAAGAGTCCTAGCTAATGAAGACTATATTTGGAGATAGAATCTTAATTGGACTCTATTCTTGAGCTGGCGGAATCCGTTCAGGTGGACAAGCCTACTCAGCTTGGTGGCCACCTGACCCATCCTCTAAGTGGGATAAGGGAAGACTTGGTCTTTTCAATCTTAGGATAAACATAATCCGCTTGGATGGTTTTCGAGTGGTAGGCACATGCCCAGCCATATTTGACTATGTTTTCAGAAGTCACTCACAAGTGTTTGTGGAGCTTCTCAGGAGTTATATCTATCAATATGTGCCTGACTTAGGCGATTTAGTTTGGTAGCGACTAGGGCACGCTTTAGGGTTTTCTCTTTTGAGCGCGTGTATTTGAGTGCCAACTAAAACCTGGGTAACTTTCAAATTTTGAATGTAAGGCTATCAATGAACCACATGTCAAGCAAGGGAGAAATGTCTCTTCAGCTATCATTCATTCCCTGTTGAAAGGTTTCTATTTCTCTCTCCATCACTTTACTCTCTAAAATTTCTCAAGCTTCTTCTTCGGCGATCTCAGAAATTCTTCCTTTAGTCTTCTTTTCTCTGGTGAATCAAAGTTTTTCCCTTTCAGCGATCTTCACTTATCTCAACATGTAAGTTTCTTAACTTGGTTTTTTATTTACCATTTTACGATTAGATTGTTCCTTGCCAATTCTACATTTTCCTTATGTAATTGTCCATCTTTTGCCTTTTTTATACAACTGTTCATCTTTTGGTTTCTTCTTTATGCTTTAATGTTTGCGTTGCTCTAAGTTGATGGTAATATGTCATATTTAGGAGTGTTTTATTTCAAATGTGCATTATTTGTGTTTTGCATGCGACTTTCCCAAATTTTTGTAGGACCATAGAGATTTTTAATTTTCGCTGTTAGATCTAAATAACCAATACAGGTATTTTGAAGTTGTTTATGCCATCTCGAACTAACATTAGATGCTTTATTTCAACAATATCCGACTCGGTGTCCACCACTAGTAGCCAATTGAGTAGGGAGTATGGTGAAATAAACTCGCGGTACTTCAAACCTTTAAAAAAGATTATACTGATTATGTCTCTCCCCCTCGGCCACTCCACTCACCTGAACATATGGGTGATATGAGTTCTACTAATGACTAAGTGAGCAGTAGCCAAGCTACCTCAAGCTCAAAATCTTCTTCTATATCTACCTGGGATAGGCTTGACGAAGTAATGGGCCAGACTCCTCTGGTGTCGCCAAAGCCTATGGTTGGAGTTTTACCTTGAATGACTAGGGTTAAAAGGGCCTTGACTTTCCCCATGAGGAAGCACGTAGCCACTCGTCATGCTATACTAGCTAAAGGGAAGGGCAAGGTTAGGAAGATCATGAATAGGATGCCCAATGTGGATCTGATTGAGTCAATCCAATATGGGGCATACCTAGAATTTGAGATGGAGATATTTTCATGGCTTAAAGATTGAGAAATCTTGCTTCTAACCAAAACCCAGCCAATCACACGTCCTCTTGGGGGGTACTTCGGGATCTACATGGACTAGATTTGGTCTGGCTTTATCTTCCCGCTACTTGAGGTAATAAGCGATGTGTTGAGGGAGTTCCTTCTCAGTCTGGTTCAACTGCACCCCAATGCTTAGATTGATCTAGTGGGGCATTACTTTATCTGCACCGCACTCAACATGCCCATTGATGCAGAATTCTTTAAGCAAGTGGCCTCGTTGAGGAAGATAAATAATGAAGATCTTTATCACTTTTCTCATTGGGGCGGCTTCTACCAATTTACAAATAAGGTTGATTCGATGAAGTACTTCAAGAAGTACTTCATATTCATCAAGCAAGAGGACCATCATCCATGGTTTCCCTCTAAGTGGAATTTGGCGTCGAACATGGCTTATAACATTACCAGCTCAAACTATAGGGTGGAAGCCTTTAAAGCACTTAGATAAGGCTTGTGGCCATGTCAAAACATCAGTTGGGTCATGGCCAAGAATATTAGAATTATCAAGCCTGGCCAGTCGGATCATGTTTATTATTTTGGACCAGAAGTTTTCCAGGTATACTCATACTTTTTTATTTCTTTTTCAGAATGCTTAAGTTCCCATACCTTAGCGTACTTGTGCAAATCGTAGCCAAGTGGTCTAAGGGCCATAAACGCTCCAACGAGCGGGAGAATGCTGAGTTGATAAAAGGTTTGGTTAATGCAGTGACTAGCAGCCATGGGGCAAATCCTTAAAAGAATAAGAGGAAGCGCAAGGCCAAGGATGCTAGAGTGGATCAAGAGGTCCATGTGGAGTCGCCTCCTTCTTCTACACCTAAAGAGACTCCTGCCAGAGTGGATCAAGAGGTCCATGTTGAGCCGCCTCCTTCTTCTGTGCCTAAAGAGACTCCTCTCTAATTGGTAAGAACGTAATGTTCTTATGTACTTTAACTTGTTTCTTATTTTGTATTTCTAACTTTGTCTTCTTTTAGGAAATTAACTTGGATGTCTCGGCCGAGTTGTCGAGGCAGATCTGCTCCGACTCAATCTGGGCTGATTTGTCATTCTTAGAGGGTGACGATCCTTCCATCTACTCCACCTCAATTCAAAATGTTTTGAGAACCATTCTACCTTTTCCTACCTAGAAGGATGAGTTGAAGACCTAAAAAATGCTGCAGGCATCAAGGGCTATGTTAACTCTAAAAACTAAGATTAGTTTTTATTTAGTGCATTGTTTTAAATTTCCTATTGTGTCATTCTTTTCATAGTGGGATTTTGACGCAGATGGCTTCGCGGTCGGCCATCTTGGTGAGGAAGAGTTGCAATGTGGGCCAGATGGAAGGCACCCACCAGCTCACACTTCAAGAGTTAGAAATGTCCAAGAAGCGGGTCTCTGAGTTGGAGGTGAAGAAGGATCGGGTAGAGGTGGATAAGGCTGAGTTGACTCATAAGCTCGAGGAGTTTGATAAGAGGGCGGAGGAGCTTGCTCAATCTCATGACAAGCTTCAGGAGACCGTGTCGAAGCATGAGGAGGATATCCCCAAGGTATAAATTAGTATAGTCAGTAAAAAATGATTAGTAAGTTGAAGGTTGATTTATCTAAGACAAGTTGATGTGCCTAAAAAATCCTTTGCCCGTACTTAATCTTTCTTTGGACGGTTGAGAGTAAGGGTGAAGGATTTTTTAAGCAAATCAACTTGTCTTAGATAAATAAAACTTCAACTTACTAATCATTTTTGCATTGGTTCCAACAATTAGCATATCATCAACATATAAGAGAAGGATGATAAATTTACCATCAAGGAATTTTTAGACATATACATATGGATCTGCTTCTATCTTTTTATATCCTTGATTCACAATGAAGGAATTAAAAGTTTTTATACCACTGTCCCGGAGCTTGTTTTAGTCCATACAAACTTTTCTTCAAGCGATAAACCATGCCCTCCATTTCCTTGACTTTGAAACCTTATGGTTGCTCCATATAAATTTCTTCTTCTAGATCCCCCTATGTAAGAATGTGGTCATTACATCAAGTTGTTTAATTCTATATTCAAAATACCTACAAGACCTAGCACAACTCGAATAGAACTCATTTTTACCATCGGCGATAAAATCTCATCAAAAGTTGATACCTTTCTTTTTTAGTGGAGCCTTTTACAACCAATTGAGCTTTAAATCTCACTAGGTTTTCATCATCTTTCTTTAGCTTGTATAGCCATTTAATCTTGAGTATTCTCTTCCTTGTCGTAATTTTTACCACCTCATATCTGTCATTCTTCTTCAAAGAATTCATCTCTTCTTGCATGGCCTTCATCCAACAATATTTATCTTTACAAGATTTTACATCTTGGAACCTTTATGGCTCCCCCTTATCAATGATTAAGATATAATCAAAATTAGGGTACTTTGTAGATGATTGTCATTCTTTGGTTTTGGGATTCTCTGACTCCCCCTGCTCAATTCTTTCTTCATGCATATCATCATATATGATCATCTTTGTTTCCCTCTTCTTAATACATTCTTAAAATTATGTTCATGTGACATCTAACTAACAGAATCTAAGAATGGTGTAATATCAATAATACCATCATTTGTGGATTTTTCATCAAATCTATCATCCACAATCTCATTCTCTTAAAATAATACATCTTAACTCTGGACAACTTTCTTTTTCACTATATCCCAAAACCTATAACTAAAATCTTCATCTTCATAACTGACAAAAGTACAAGGAACTGACTTGTTATCAAGATTAAATCTCTTCTCCTACAAAACATGCATAAATTCCTTATAGTTAATTACCCTCGAGTGAGAATATGAGATATTTCTACATATCTAAACCCTCTCTAGAATATCAAAATAAAAGGGTGCTAAAGTTAGTCGGTTGATTAGGTAGACAATAAAAAAAGTTTCTCCCTAAAATGACATAGGTAAGTTAGACATTTTGAGTGTGAATTCAGCATGGTAGTTAATGATATTCATTAGTTTTACAATTTAGTTATGTTGAGGTGTACCAGGAATTATAGTTTCAAAGCTTGATACCATGTTGACTACAATAATCTCCAAATTTACTAGAGATAAATTTACCACCATTATCCATGTGCAATCCAGTCTCCTTTTTAACCATTGAATGAAATCATTGAAAGTGCTTGAATACTTGATCATTTGTGTGCAACAACTATATCCATGTCATTCATGAGAAATCATCAATGTAGATAAATGTTTGTGTCTCATATGTTTGTCCTTATAGCATATATTAATTGGTCAGAGGAGGGTGAATTATGATTTAACTTGTTCTTTATAGTTTTAAAATTCTTTTCCATGTTAAGTTAATTGTGTTAATATACACGTGTTGTGTGAAAAAATGAGTAAAACTCACAAACCACTCAGCTTGAGCTGACCTTGGTTAGACATAAAATGTGTTGAGTAAATTCTTACTCAGCTCACGATGGTTTTTCAAGTAAGATGTATAGAGATAAGAGCTCATGTATGAGCGAAGCTGTCAAAGATAAAAGATAAGTGAGAGGAAAGTATACACCACGATTTATATTGGTTTGGCCCATAGTCCAATCTCTTGATATTTTTTCGGAGCTTTAATCCACTAGTGTTCCTTCCTTTAAATAGGCGGAGAAACCGTTGACAGTGGGTAGAATTACAAGCCAATACCTTTCAAGCCTAACTCAAGCCTAACTACCTCTCAACTCAATTTGAGTAACCTTCTCAAACTGATCTCACACAATTAGAATGAATTTGAATGCATAACTTATACAATGTTGGTTCCTTTACAATTTCTTGACTTAGCTTAATCTAAGTGTAATGGATTTCTCTCTATAACAAATTGATATGAATTTTGTGTTTGCTTTTGAGGTTGACTGAATGGAATTTCGAAGGTTGTGATTACTTTAACAGAGTTTCAGCTCTTTAAAAATTCAAGTGATTCACCAAGTTGTAAACATCTACTTCAGTCTCAATTTACACATGTAGATGCCTGGAAGTAGTCATCGTAACTTATCATCTTGACTTTAGTCCTCAGAATCTCTTCTTTTCACAGCTTTATATACTACCCATTTGAAACAGGTTTAAAAATGTTTAGTGATAGAAATTTTGTTTATTAAGGAGCGATATTAATTC
Source organism: Euphorbia schlechtendalii (assembly GCA_949673415.1). Classification (NCBI taxonomy): domain Eukaryota; kingdom Viridiplantae; phylum Streptophyta; class Magnoliopsida; order Malpighiales; family Euphorbiaceae; genus Euphorbia; species Euphorbia schlechtendalii. Next base: position 17,767 of record CATIWQ010831602.1, read on the forward strand.
ATTGATTAATATATCATCAATGACTCCTCTCCTTCAAGCAATGCAAATGAAATAGGGCGCGCGAGATGTAACACGTAGAAATTTGATTGATACTTTTGTTGAAGTTGCAGTTGGCACGACGATACTGTAAAGCGGAAAGTTGTCAGATAATTCCTTTTGACTCGGCTTTTTGTGAGAACAACCCAATATTCTGTACTGACACCTTTTTTAGTGAGGACCACTATGTTTTTTCAACACCAAATCCTTTTTGGGACCTAAAGAGTATAAACTAAGAATATTTTATCTTCACAGAACAATTAAAGGTAAAACGTGAAAGTAACTCAGCATCTCATAAAGTACTCAGCTTTCAGTGAGATTAATCGCACAAAAATACTTAGCTTTCGCTAAGCTATATCGCATAAACCTTGAAGCGAAGTTACTCAGGGTAGCAACCTTTACAACACTAAGCCATAAACAAACTAAGCCTATGTCAAGCTGAGTTGTTATACCACAAAACTAACTCGCGCTGATTACTTAACTAAGAGTATATTTAGTACCTAATTAATTTCACTATCCTAAGTAACTTTATATATCCAAAACTTAAGTACTATGAAGTACTATTAACATGGTTCAACATCTTATACCAACTATTTAGAAGTGCAAA
>CATIWQ010831611.1:0-10047 GCA_949673415.1 Euphorbia schlechtendalii
TATGTATGTATGTATGTATGTATTTTGGAAAACCTAAGAGATTATTTTAAAATCAATGGAGTTTTTTCAACCCCTTGACTTCATATTCATGGATGAAATCTAACTTAACAACCTCTTGGATGCAAGCATCAATCAAGTCAAGTTTCATGCATATATCTTCATCCATTGGATATTTATCAACCTTATCCATGTTAAATTTAACTGTATCGTCACCTATCCTTAACTTAATTTTTCCTTCCAATACATCTATCAATGCTTTACCAGTATGCATAAAAGGTCTTCCTAAGATTATAGGACATTTTTCATCATATGCAAAATCTAGCCTAACAAAGTCTGTTGGAAAAACAATTTATCCACTTTAACTAGCACATCTTCGATTATTCCATAAGGATTTTAATAGACTGGTCAGCTAATTGCAAGACCATATTTATCCTTTTAATTTCATCATACAGCTTCAATTCTTTGAAGATCGATAAAGGCATAAGGTTTATACTAGCCCCAAGATCACTAAACATTTTGGAAATGAAATGTTTCCAAGTTTACACGGTATTGTGAAACTTCCTAAATCTTTAAGTTTAGTGGGCATTGTAGTAGTTATTATTTTACTATAATCTACAATTAAAGATACTTTTGATATTCCTTCTAAACTATGCTTACGAGATAACATTTCTTTAATAAACTTACCGTAGTTTGGAATCTGTGTCATGGCTTCAATGAATGAAAGATTGATTTCCAGACCTTTAAGTTTGTTGATGAACTCAATGAATTGCTTATCCTCATTCCTCTTCTTCATTCTTTGTGGAAATGGTGGTTGAGGGGGATGAACCTTTTCAGAAATAGGTTGTTCATCCACTCCTGCTTTATCATTGGATTTACTCGGATAATCATCCAGTACTTCAACAACATCATTAGCAAGCATACTCGAAGGATTTGGATTATCTAGTAATTTACCACTACGAAGGGCTATAGCATGCACATTTTCCTTAGGATTTCCTTTTGTGTTGCTAGGTAAATGGTCTTTTCCTCTAGATGGAATAGCACTCGCTAATTGACCAACTTGTATCTCCAAATTATGAATGGAAGATGATTGATTCTTAAACATTTGATCCATTTTATTTTCTAACTTCTAGTAACATTCCTCAGACTCTGATTGCTTATTACAAACTCCTTCCAGAAATTTGTCTATCTTACTTGTTAATTGCCCGATTCTATCGTTACTCTGATAATTCTTTTGTTGATTATCACCATACTTCCAATTAGAACTCCTATAATTATTTCCATAAGAATTCCCTTGACTTTGAACCTAACTTAATTGCTCCCCTACACATGGGTTAATGTTACACTCAAAAGTAGTGGTCCAATTTGACCACAATTTTCACATGTCAAAGGGTTATTCTTACTTATATGCATATTATCTATCTTATGAGATAATGCAGATATATGTGCTTGCATAATAGAAATAGGGTCTAATTCATTGACCTTTTTAACTAAACTAGAAGATGTAGATGCAGCATGTGAATGAGTAGGATCAGTAATACTTGTTCTCTCTCCACTGGCCACATACTATTGTTATTTGCTATATCTTCCAAAAGATCAAAGGCTTCTTAACTAGTCTTCTTCATAAGAGATCCCGCAGCCATAGCATCAATCACTCCTCTTTTTGCATGATTTATTCCATTGTAGAAAGTTTGCAGAATCACATTCTAGGGTAAACCATGATGAGGACAAACTTGCTGAAGTTCCTTATAACGTTCAAAGGCTTCGTACAAGGATTCACTATCTTTCTGGGTAAATGAAGTGATTTCTTTAATGAGTCTTGCGGTTTTGGCTAAAGGAGAAATATTTAGTCAGAAAGGCTTGGGCTAATTGATTCCAAGTGGTGATTGAATTTGAGGGTAATGAATTCAACCAAAATTTCACTTTATCATGGAGCGTAAATGGAAATAAGCGAAGTTTAATTGCTTCTTCAAGAACATTGTTCATTTTGAAAGTATCATAGACTTCTAGAAAGTTTGCAATGTGAGCATTCGATTTTCATTGGGTAGACCATAATATTGCACATTATTGATGATCATTTGAAGTAATGTTGGCTTGATTTCAAACTGATTTGCATTAATGGGTGGTCTAGCAATTCCCTTATTATTACCATTAATTGTCGGAACGACATAATCCATGAGCTTTGGTTGAGGTTAATGATTCTGTGGTTGGTCTTCTTCAGCCATCCTTCTTTGTCTCTTATTTTTCTATTTTCTTGTCCTACCAAATCGTTCTATTTTTTATTCGAAAGGTGCCAAACTTTCTCCCGAACTATGCGTACTTGGCATGCACACGCTAGAAAGAAAACTCAATGAATAAGAAAGAAAAATATGCTAATAACAAAATATAAATAATTAAAACCAAAAACAAAAACAGAAACAAAAATAAATAAATATATTGACAACTAAATATAATTGTCCGTTCTCCGGTAATTTTGATCTCTTCAACGCACTTGCCTTCCCCGGCAACGGTGCTAAAAACTTGATCGCAAGGTTTTGACTATACTAATTTAGATGGGCTTATATTCGGTGATGATGTAAAAAAAACCTTGTTCCCCACTTTTCTACTGATAAGATAAAAGTTCAAAATGCAAATAGGTGTTGTCAAAACCATTTATCAAATAAAAAAAATGGTGACCACTGCAAGTATACAATTTCATTGTAGTTTTAAAAGATATCATTCCCACAGGGAAGAAATTCGGTTCTTAAGACCAACTAGAGTTATGGAACAAAAGAAATAAGATAATTTGTAAGGGTTGGATGGATTGGATGATAGAAGATGAATAGACTGATGCATGAACAGATTAGAGAAGATGCAAACTATATAGATATTTCCTAAGAACAAGTATAGTAGAGAAAAACATGCAAAATCATCAAGGAGATTTCATACACTAGATTACTTCAACAAACACGGTTCTAGACGCACAAATATTCAAAAATTCACTGTAGAGCAACACATGAAATGACTTTTCTATACCTAGGGTAAACGAATTATGACACTTATAAGAACCTGGATAACAATAATACTATGCATAGTACGGGTCTCTCTCACATAGCCATATTTAGCAAGTTACCACTCCAAAAATGTTGGTTCACTAAACAGCGTTATAATTACATATTCAGTGATTATACACAATCTTGTTAACCCCAAAATCACTCTTAAAGTTAACTCGAAAGCATATAACTTTATTAATATAAATGATGCAAGATGAAATACTCGTTATGAAACATAGACATATCATAAACTTCAAAATAGAAAGTATGAGTAGGAAACAAAGTAAAGTTCTAAGGTATGCAAGTGAAAGCTAAAGTTGATCAAACCATATCCACTCTTCAATGGGAGTCATCAATTCCCGCAATTCTTGCATCTACTTTGAATTCTGTCTTGACTCGTATAAAACCTCCACTAGGATGTTATTCTTTGTGAATATCGAACAAATGAATGTTGAAGAATGAAAACTTTTATTGATAAGTGCATTTTAATTGCACTCATACAACAATCGCTTGAATAAGTGGAGAAATCCAGTGATAAAAAAAAGAATTGAATCACTTTTACATTTTTCTCGCTATAACTGTGAACGTAGCGAAATCTATATATTTTCACTCTCTATATATACACGCATACTATCATTCAATGCCTACTACTTATGCCACCATGCATGAAATTGGTGTGATTTGAACCCTATTTATAGAGTATTAAGGGTTGCGTCTATCCAAACGAAGAGTCGTGTCCATTGGCTAAGGATTGCATCACTTCAATATGATTGGATGTAAAGTTTCATCTTTATCCACAATGGAAAGGCACCTTTTCATGATTGGTTGACTTCAAAAAGGTGTCTTTTCATCTGGTAGTTGATGGCAGTTGATCGTTCTTATCCAGCGGTTGGTAGTTGAGGGGAGTTGACTAATAACTATCACAAGTCATACCGTGAATTACATGTCACGATCATGACTAATGGTTGACAACTTTCTGTTTTGAAGAATAACAAGTCACGACCGTGAATGGGTTACGACCGTGAACAATGCTTTTCTTCAAAATTCTTCTAATAACTTTACCTATGTTCGACAGCTTTGATCCTAAGCCAAATCCTTGTTTCCACGTATCTTTTTGCTCTTTTTTCACTCTTTTTACATAGAATTCCATCTTTGATCATTTCACTCCCAAGATTCACTTAGTTTCTGCACTTGCATAAAAAACAACTACATACAACATAAAATCTTTTATATGAAGTATAAAATGACTCAAAACCATATCATTTTATGATTGAAAATATCATGATAATAAGTGTAATTATACACTTATCATCTATGATGGTAGAGCTCAATTTCTTTCTTAGACTTCAAATCAAGCAAACTAATGATGGAATCTTCATCAGTTAGTCCAAATATGCTAGAGAAGTTTTGAAGAAACTTGACATGGAACATTCTAAGCCAATGTCCACTCCTATGGCCACAGATACTATCTTGAGTAAAGATGAAGCTTGTAAACCTGTGGAAAGCAAATTCTACCGAGGAATTATTGGTTCTCTTCTTTATCTCACATCTAGTAGGCCAGACATACAGTATGCTATGTGCTACTATGCTCATTATCAAGCTGATCCTAGAGAATCTCACTTATCACCTGTGAAGAGGATTCTCAGATACTTGCAAAGCTCGATTGAAGTAGGTCTATGGTATCCCAGTAGTTCAGATTTCACTCCTAGGTGATTCAAAGGTGTTAGTTATTTAAGAGACAAACTCTATAGGAAATGTATAATAGGAGGATGCCATTTTTTTGGAGAGTGTCTTGTCTCTTCGTACAGTTTGAAGTAAACTTCTATTGCGCTGAGTACATAGAAGCAAGAAGTTGTGTAGCACAATTGCTTTGGATAAAGTAGCAACTAGAAGATTATGGTATCAAGTCTAATTATCTCAAAGTTATGGGTGATAACAAGAGTGTAATTGATTTATCCAAGAATCCAATTCAGCATGGGAGAATGAAGCATGTCAACATCAGACATCACTTCATTAGAGACCATTTGCTATGAGGAGATGTCAAGCTAAGTATGTTCCATCAGAGGAGTAGCGCGCTGACATCTTCACCAAACCATTGCCAAAGGAACAATTCTGTGTACTAAGGCAATTAATTGGTATGGCTAATCCATGATGAAGAAGAAGGATGAAAGTCTCAGAAATTTAGCTAAATGTTGGAGATTAAGAATGAGATGACACGTGGATAACACCGTCAAGTTTTTAAAGAAATGGTGTGAGGAACAGTTCGTGGTAAAAATTCAAATCTACATTTTCAAACAGACTCATGCGTGTATTAGAATTGTTTTTAGCTGATCTCATCGTTTATCTGAGGTAGTTAATTTAGAGTCAATCTCAACGTTCATTTTCATCAAGAGCTGAGATAGTAACACATATCAAGGAGAGATGAGATCGTCTATATAAGCTGAACAGTTGAAGCGAATGGGTCATTTTCTTTCTGTGAATTTGAATCATCAGAGCATTCGAAACACTAATTTCTTCCTCTTTCAACTTCCTCTCAAAATTTCTCAAATGGCGAAAACCAAGACCACTCAAAAACTCAAGAACACCACTATAATGAGGATTATTGTGGACGTGGAAGGGAAAACTGAAAAGTTAATTCTTGAAGTGGCATTACTTTTGAAAGAGTAGGTTGGGAAGATGGCTTGGATTTTTTGGCCCAGTTTTTGAAGTGAACTATGAAAGCTTGCTGCTCAACAAAACCATGCACTGAGTCATTAAGCAGCAGCACCTTAGTTCCTTCTTAAGGATGGAGGGTCCAACAATAACAGGCCTCATTAGAGCTTTCTATACTCATCTCTACACCATATAGGGCTTTAATTATTTCCTACTGATGGACTTTGGAGGCAAATCAACTTTGATTTGTTCTCGATTGATTGGGAGCATCCTCAACATGCCTAAATAAGGCACCCAGCTCCGCAAATCCATCGATGAAGATGCTGTTATCATTCTTGAGGATTGGGAATTCCCTGCCAACTACGTTTCAAGGGAGATAGCTGCCAGTGGGATGTCATGGAAAACTAGGATGTGCCATGAGCTAGTGGTGAAGTTGCTGTTACCAAAAACAGGCTCATTGACTAACTGCACATACTTCAAATTTTGTGTGGTCTACCATATGGTAGAGGGTAAGTAGCTTAATTGGCCAGTGGTAATTCTTCACCACTTGATAAAGTTGACTATTGTCTATCACTATGGTTACCTCATAATTGAGATTATGAGGGCAGTGAAAGTTGACATGGCTTAGTTTTTGGGGGAGTACGGTGAAAAAGTCTTGCCAGTGAAGAAAAGGTTAGAAATGTCACATTTTAACAGGCTAGCTCACAGCCAGGTTCATGCTAGTTACACCAAAGCTCAGCAAAGTCATAAGTTGAAGTGTGTACCGACAGTATTACCTGTGGACATCCGCAAGGACGAGGAGGACCAATTCATGGTGGACTATGAGAGTGATGACTCAGATAAAGTTCCAATCTCCAGCATCTTGGAGAATATGACCACCATTCCCTCCAAAGTAGATAAGGCTGCTTCTTGTAAGGCCAAGGGGAAGAGTCCAGTCAAGTCCAGTAATGCTCCTACTCAGCATCAAAGGAGGAAGATGCAAGCCAAAATAAGTACCCAAAGGGAGGCAGAGGCTAAGCTGCTATCTAAGAAGCAAGCTGAGGAGAAAGAAGCAAAGGCTGAGGCTAATGAGTCCCTGTGCCAAAGGAAGCGCAAAATGGTCTTCTCATATGACATTGAGGAGCAGGGCGAGGCCAATAAGTCTAGAGATGAGGACCATCTTGGGTCCAACGCTGCTGAGAACACTTTAGATGTTTTTTTTCCAAACATAAGGGCACTCAGCATAAGCCTTCTGCCACCACAAGGCCAGTACAAAAAATGTGCAGGTGGTGAGGAGCAAGGAGGATGCTAAAGAAACCCTTACCCTAATCCTAGAGGATTCTGATCCTCAGGACCCCAGTATCTCCACTCCCACATTCACTCATGTTGAGGAGCTTGCTTCTTAGCATGAGCAACCTCAGGTTGACCCATCTTTGGGTCAAACAACTGACCAAGAGGTTCCACAAAATCCTACCCCCTCATCTTCTCCTATATATACTCAAAACCCTTCTCTTATAAATTCTTCTATCCCATCAGGTTCTACTCCAGTTGATCCTGAAATATAGAAAAGTCCTTCCCCTTCTAACTCTGTACATTCCCCAATTCAAATCTCTTCACTTGAAAATAGCCAAGATTCTTTTCCTCCATCACCAGTACATATTTCCTCCACACCTTCTCTTGTACATTCTCAACCAATAACTAACTCTTCCAGAGCCATTGTACCTTCCATTCCACTCAAACCATCTTCATCATCTGTACATGGTTCTGAACCTACCCTTTCTTCAAACCCATACACAACCACCTTAACCCCTCCAGTTAAGGAAGTTCCCAACGCTGAGAACTCCGCTCAGCAAGATAAAGCAAGTGGTCAGACTACTGAGGTAAATTTTATAGCTAATGAAGCACCTGAACACAGCAGCAAGCCAGCAATGGCTAATACATCTTTCTTGGCACAGATCCAAGAGTTAACAAGGAAGCAATTTCCTACGCTCAAGACTAATGCTGAGTTAGATGGACCAGTAGGCAACATGCTACATGCTCAGGAATTGATGGACTTATTATCCAAGCCCAAGGCAAAATTCCCTGAATTTGAATAGCACACAAGTGTGCCCAGTGACTCTCTATACTTTGAGGAGTTTAAGAGGATCCAAGGAAGCTTGTTGGTTATTTGAAATCATTTGGAAAAAGAGAGTGCCAAGAACCTGGTAGATAAGATGGCGAATCCTGAATGGGTTAATGGACTCTGTAGCCCAGCATGGGGCAGCTACTACTTTTATTCCCATGTCTATTGTAATAGCGAATGTTTTTGCAGGAAAGATAAAGAGTAGTGTAGATGCTGCTACTGAGCAGCTGAGTCTCTTGAGTACCAACATGGCAACTCAAGTGATACAGATCCATGAACTCGATAAGGAGCAAGCCAAAATAAAGAGGATAACTGATCGCAAGATTGAGGACATCTCCAAAGAGGTAGCATCTACCAAGGACGTGAGCCATAGTAGAAGCTGGTAGAATCTGAGTCGCGGTTCTTGCTTGTGCATGATAACAAGCAGGATGAAGTCCTTAAGCTCTTAAAGGATATCTCGAAGAAGCTAGACAAGGCCCCTGGTAGAATCTAAGTTGCTGTTCTTACTTGTGCATGATAACAAGCAGGATGAACTCCTCAAGCTCTTAAAGGATATCTCGAAGAAGCTAGACAAGGCCCCTGTCGTGAACGTTGACTCTCTCCACTCCGAAATGGATATTCTTCAGCAAGAAGTCTCTGATCACATCACGAAGAAAGTGTCTTTATCACAGAAATTCTTAGTAACTACCATGGGATAGATTTTTCTAGACATGCTTGTGCCTAGTGCACCTCCAACTGATCCCTCAGCCTTGAGACTGGAATGACAATCCACACAAAGCTGAATGTTATAAAAACCAAGGTGGAAGATTTGACGAAGAAGGTGGATTCGCTACTCAAGATGGGAGAGCTGGATGGAAAAGATATCAATTACACTTCACGGTGTATCGAATCCTTTGGTTCAAAACTTCTTGACATTGAAGCTCAGTTGAAGATTGCACTAACAATAATTGACTTTCGTGGTCTTCTTCAGTGTTTTCAGTTTGTGAGTCAAGGTTTTGACTAGGTAGCTCATCTCTCCTGCTGCCACCATCTTCTTCTCAACGAGCTGAATGACCAAGACTTCCTCTCAACCAAGGGTAATGAGCAATTGGAGTAGGAGATTTCCCCGTAGATTATTGGCTAGCAAGAGAGCTTCCAAGCTACACTTGACGCCTTAAATGTCTTTCTTGATCAAATTAATTATGGTTAGATAGCAAAGGGGGAGAAGGTAGTTGAAGATGCGCTTAGGATGGAAAACCTCAACAAGGGATCTCTTCTAAGGAATTCTCATCGAATGCATCCTTCAAACAAGAACAAGACTACTGGATCTTCCTCTTCAGCGCATAAAAGATAGTTTAGGCCATGCTTTAATAGATGTAGAACTTGTAATAAGGCTTATTGTAATCTTAGCTTAGGACATGCTTTATGTACTGACTAAGTCATTTTTGAAATATTAATAAAATTACAAGTTCCTACCTCAAGTAAAGATCTTCTTATCTTTTTATGCTGAGTATGTTTTCTGCTGTATATCTAACTATGTGGTACAGGAAAACATACAAGAGACCAAACCTTTGAAGATAAATTTGAAGTAAAACATATCCCAATCAAAGAAGAAATCCTCTAAGTATGAGGGAGCTGAGTCAACCAATCATGAAAAGGTGCCTATCCATTGTGGATTAGATTAAAGCTTCTCAACCAATCACAATGAAGTGATGCAATCTTTCACCAATGGACATGACTCTTCGTATAGATAGACGCAACCCTTCAAACTCTATAAATAGGGCTCCAAACTTTACAATTTCTTGCAGAGTGGATGTGGTAAGAAGATCAGGGTTACATATAGTGTGTGTATAGGTAGAGAATTAGCTATGTTCATAAGTGTTAGTGAGAAAATGTTTAAGTGATTCGAATCCCTATTTCCATCACTAGATTTCTCTATATTCTCGAGCGATTGTTGTATAAGTGTACTTGCAAATCACTTATCAATAAAATTTTTCATTCTTCAATATTCATTTGTTAGATATTCGCAAAGAATAGCATCCTAGAGGAGGTTCTGTACGGGCCGAGATCGAATTCAAATCAAATGCAGGAATTGCGGGAATTGATGACTCCCATTAAAGAGTGTATACGGTTTGATCAATTTTGGCTTTCACTTGCATACCTTACAACTTTGCTTTGCTTTCTACTTATACTTTCTATTTCGAAGTTTATGATATGTCTATGTGTAATAATCCGTATTTCGTGTTAAGTCTTTTATGTTAATCAAGTTATATGCGTTGGAGTTAA
>CATIWQ010831624.1:0-12827 GCA_949673415.1 Euphorbia schlechtendalii
AAATAAATTTTCTTTAAAAAATGGTAGAAAACAGGGGCAACAACACTCTTATTTAGGTAATGGGGATCTTCAATTTCATTTTAGTTTTTTTTAAATCATGCATGTGTTCTAATTTGGTTGTTTCTGTCAATTTGGCATGCGAATTATAAGCTTTCCCCAAATTTCAGAACAATAATGACCTACCGTAGTATATACTAGTGGTATAGATTAAAATTAGTAAGTCGAATGGTAGAGGGGAAGTGTTGTTCCCTCTCATCCTCGGGGTTTTAGGTAAATCTTTTTGTTTATACTATTACGCTATATTTAGAAGAGAAATAGTTAATATACTGAAATAGTGTTAAAGATTTTGTTGATTTCATGTAAGGATCTTATGGATGTGATGCATATGGATCTTAAACCTGAGAATTTCTTACTGTCTAGTAAGGATCCTAATTCTACTTTGAATGCTACTGATTTTGGCCTTTTTGTGTTTATTGAAGAAGGTATGATGAATTAATCTGGAAAGTATTCATATGTTTTCCCATTGATGTTTTGCATTTTGGTCTTGTTGCATATGTGTACCATATTAATCTGATCTAGAATTTAGTCAAAATAAGTGAATGATTTGCTAATTATTTTGATTGGTTTGAGGTAGATTTGCTATTTGATGGACCTTAATTTGTCTAACTATGGCTTATGAAAACTGAAACATGAACACATTATTTTCTAGGCAAAATGGTCAGTTTGAGTTTGTCTCGATTATTAAATATTTGTTTTTTTCTCTTTACATTGTATTTGTTGTCCGGGATTCTACAACCCATTTTGTTTTAATGTAACTATGATGCGAAAACAAAACTATTCAATCTTGGTGGTTTTGTTTCATTTTTTGTCATTATGTTTTTTGATGTTAGAACAAGTTATAGGATTTCACTTTATGTTAACATCCATTTTGATCTAACTACAGATAACAATGCCGTAACTCTCAAAAAGAATTAAACTTCATATTTTTGAGATACAAGATTGTTGTTGGGTCAAATCCTTTGGTTTGACCATGAACTAAATTCTGATAAAACGTATCGCACTCTCTTCAAGGAAGGCATACTGAGACACAGTTGGAAGTGCATTTTATGTTGCTCCTGAAGTATTAAGATGCAGATATGGGAAAGAAACCAATATTTAGAGTGCTAGAGTCATACTTTACATCTTACTCAATAGTGTTCCACCATTTTAGGCAGGTAAAGGATTATATACTTCACAGTTCTTGATAATCAAAGCAGTTTGTAGATTATCATTTAATGGTTTTTCAACTGTTTTGAAAGTATATTGTTAGCACATTTCGACCAGATAGTGAACGGTTACTTATCCTTTTCAGAGAATGAGAAAGGCATATTCAATGATAAATTAGAAGGCGAGATTGAATTTGAAAGTCAAACATGGCCATCGATATTAATAAGTGCCAAGGATCTTGTCCGCCAGATGCTTACTTAGGACCCTAAGAGAAAAATACTAAGGGTGTCACTAGCTTTAAAGCTTTTGCCTTTATGCCAAGAAGCCGCATTAAAAGTCCAACCAGAAGAGCTACCAACTATGTATGTGGCACCATTGACTTGTTCCATTAAGCACAATATTGCAACCAAAGTGAGCATGGCTATTTTTGCATTGCCTTTTCCCTTACCCATTTTCGAGTATATATGTTTAACAGTATAAAGCAAGGGAGTTTAGCCTTTTATAGAGAAAACCAACATAATACTATTTTTGTGGTGGGGACTCACTATTTGAAAATGTTGACACTGAAAAGATGTAATTGGTGGCAATTAAAAGATCCATTGTAATTCAAAAACGAACAAGCCAACTACTCCACTATACAGTCGATACTTGCTATTTTTGAGCTTGTTAGAAATGTTCATAATATGAAGTATTTTATGACATTGTCAAAATTTGTGAATTTTCCATTTGAAAGTGAAGTGAAAAAGATGACAAGAGCAGTTCAAGCCATCTGAACAGATAATCCTGGAGCCATTTGAACAAGACCATTATGTTAGTGAGAAACTGTAGTGTTGGTTATTTTCTGCTTGGAAATTTCTCATAATTTATGATTAGACTATTGCTGAACTAACAATATTGTACTATATGTTCTCTGATTCAATTTGTTAGAAATTTCGTTGTAGGCTAAACTGCAACGCTAATACCGAGAATTTTTAGAGTACAACTAGAATAACATTGCTACCATCCATTAATTCAAACTAAGGTACACTTCTTTATACTGTTAAATTTACTTTTTTTTATCTCATCATATGCTTTCCTCTGGAATGCGAAATTCTAACCTCTGGCATTTGAATAATTGAACACAAGTTTGTTTTATGAGAAAATAATATAAGGAATAAATTGACAAGGAAAGGGAAATGACTAAAACTATGTTTACATCTTACTTTTTCATTTCTTGTTCTTACTTTGGTTTTCATTTTTTGTAGGTAATGACTCCAACCTCGATTGAACAAAATTAAGCCCTACAATACTTGAAGATAAACCGTGGAAATGACAGTGTAAATTGTATCGAGATATATCAAGATGTTTAGTGTAGTATATTTTAATCTTATATCATGTACTTTTTTCACCTTTTTTTTCTAGATTTTCATACAATTACATATTATGTATTATGAAATATTTAATTTATATCAAATTAAATATTTTTTGCTAGTATTACAATGTGTTTAATAAAAAAAGTAGTAATATTGTAGAATTGTGTTGAAATTGGGCACTCAAGTGTTTCGAAAATAGTGTTGCAATATTAGGAAACCGTGTTGCAAATGTGAGATAAAGTGTATAATAAAAATGTTGCAAATTTTAATAAAAATGGTGCAAATGATAAATAAAGTGTAAAAAGAAGTGTTGCCGTTGTAGTAAAAAAACATTGCCATTATTCTAACGGTCGTTAACCGTGACGGCGGGAGAGTTATTAGCAACACCAAAAATGGTGTTGCAATAGGATTAAAAAGTGATAAAATAGCTGCTTGTTGCAACACATTTTTGGTGTGTTTCTATAGATACAAAATGTGTTACAACCGACACCTATTGCAAAAGCGAGCAGAACCATCACTTTTTTTTGCGATAAGTGTTGCAACAGAAGCTGTTGCATCATTTTTAGCACTTTAAGCAACATTTTTCCAGTGTTGCAACAGGCCATCTATAGCGTAGTAGGGTGGCGACTCCGTAATATAGGTGTGAGCGCGGGATTTTGTACCAGCTCGCGCGTTCGATGATGACGGCTTTTTGGGATTTTATCCTTGAATTACACAATTTTCGACTGTCCAAAGATCTTTAAATGGGAGCGCTCTTCATAAAAATATAATGTTTTGGGGCCTAAATAATATTTAGGACTGTAACAAAATATTTAAAACCCTCAAAGTGAAAGTTCAAAGGCTTAAAATATTTTTAAGGACCTAAATAAATATTTAAGGATTCGAAATAATTTCATTAAATCATTTTTAATAAAAAAAATATAAAAAAGTAAACTCGAGGCTGACTGGCCTCACCGGCGGTAGGTCCTAGCAAGGCCACCCCCCCTGGCCGGAATTTTTCCGATCCCGATTTTTTTCGGGAAAATTCCCTTATAAATAATAGAGGAATTTTTAGTGAAAGGGACTGAAAAATTTTCAAAGAAAAAGATAAAAGTATTCTGGCTTTTTGCAACAGCACTTTTCCAAAATTTCTTTTTGGATTAAAACACATTATAATTCTGGATTCTTGTTAATCACAAAATTAAACTAAAGACAAACGAGGAACGCTCTCAAGGATCAAATGGATATATCAAAATGGATTCTCACCGAACTCCGAGTTCCTCGAGTAGCTTTTTCTTTTGTTTTCTGTATTCTATTTTATTCTACATGTTGGGCTAGGATTAATTCTATGTTATTTTATTATGTAATTTTTATTGTATCATGTAATTTTTCTTAATCCTTTTTTGTTTCTTTTTAAGTTAATAATTTATGGAGATTCTTGTTAGAATACCTCCATGAAAGGAATAAAAAGATTATTCCCGGATAACAGTCCTCACATTCTTGCCATGTGTGAGCACATGATTTTGTACCAGCTCGCGCATTCGATGATGACAGCTTTTTGAGATTTTTATCCTTGAATTACATAATTTTAAGCCATTCGATGACCTTTAAATGAGAGTTCTCCTCGTAAAAAATAATGTTTTGGGCCCTAAATAAATTTTAGGACCGTAAAAGAAAATATATAAATGCTTCAAAGGGAAAATTTAAAGGTTTAAAATATTTTTAATAACCTAAATAAATATTTAAGGGTCCAGAATAATTTAATTGAATTATTTATTTTTATTTTTTAAAGAAAATATACGTATATATATATTTTAAGAAAACAAATTTATTTACAAATATATATTTATTTAAATGTGTTTATATATAACTATAAAATGAAATAACAAATGTAAATAGATAGTAAAAAGGGCCCAAAAAGTTCAAATGAACTTTTTAGGAGGAGCCAGATAGGCTGGGCTCGCCAGCAAATTCCAGCAAGCCAGCAAGCCTGGCTCGCTGGAAATTCCATTAGCTCGCTAGAATTCTAGCTAGCCAGTAAAGTTGGCTCGCCAGCTTTCCCCTTTGTAGGGGGAATTCGTTTTAAATTCCCCCTATAAATAGAGGGGCCTTTTTCATTTTTTGGGGATCGGAGAATTACCAAAAAAAAAAATTCTTTTCTTCTTGAAGAAACTTCGAAAAAATTCTACAAAAAAATATTTTTCTTTTCTCGACAAAGAGGGATGATTTTTTACTGAAAAAATTATTTTCTTGACAAAAAAATTCTAATTTTCTTTCATCTTTTTTTTTTCAAGAAATACTTTAATTATATTTGGATCTATAGCAAGTTTGGATTCCGAACTTTATTATTTTCAAACAAATTTTCTTTTATCTTTTTTTCAAAAATTCTCAGATATCCTCGGGCCTAAAACAAATTTAGATTTCGAGTCTAAATATTTTTAGGATTAAAATAACATATTTTCACACCAATTAAACCAAAATGAATGAGGAGCACTCTCGAATATCAAGCGGATTTGTCTATGTGGATTCGCAACGAAAGGGTAAGCCTCTGAGTTCCTAGAGCTGCTTTTCCTGTGTATTATATGATGATGTTTATTTTTCTTTCCTCTTAAATTCTGAGACGAACTCGATTTTTGTCATCGATCTAGGATTTATTTTATTTCTTTTATTATTTAAATTTTATTTTATTAATGCTTTTTATTTATTTATTTATTTATTTATTTTATTTATTTCATTATGTAACTTTATTTTACGCTTTTTCTCTATTTTTTTAATTTATTTAATTGCGAAACTTTTGTAATTAACCTGTTAGATTACCCCAGCGAAAGGAATTCAAATTATTCCCATATAACAGATCTCACTTTTTGACATGCAAGCATTTTCATTAATAAAATGAGCAAACCTACGTGTTAACAAAATGAACCCTTTCATTTCTTAATAAGAAATTTTCAATCACCGATTTTTTAATAAGGCTACATGGGCCTCGCCAAAACCCAATCAAACATGTGTGCAAACGTTGTGCTATATCCTGTGTTAACCTTTGTGGATGCAGGTAAATTAGGATTAGATGTATGCCTAGGATTTTATTTTCCTTCGGGTATTGCAATTATTATTTTTAAAGGAAATGTAATTAATAGATTAGGCGGGTGGTTGCATCCCCCGAGGTTTTGTAATTTTTAATCTTTACTTTTCCGCATATATTTATCGCTTTATGTATGGATTTATTACTTTCCACATGCGAGTTAAATCATACATTACGAACT
This sequence comes from Euphorbia schlechtendalii, assembly GCA_949673415.1. Lineage (NCBI taxonomy): Eukaryota > Viridiplantae > Streptophyta > Magnoliopsida > Malpighiales > Euphorbiaceae > Euphorbia > Euphorbia schlechtendalii. Next base: position 5,801 of record CATIWQ010831624.1, read on the forward strand.
CAAAAATGACATAAGTTTGAACATGCACGATTAAGAAATACTATTTTTTGTAGATCAAATATAATGTGATCCAATAAGAAGTAACTAACTTATCTCGAACTTGAATCTTTGTATCTTAGTGGGTCGTCCCCCGGACATTAAGCCTCACAAGACTCTAATTCCTGGAAGAGCTAATCCAGGTGGCGAATCTACACTAAGAGATGTCGAATCTGGGTTTTAACCAATCTAAAATGTTTTTCGCCTTCTCTTTCAAACCTTCCGGGTCCTCGACCCAATATACTTTATTTTCAAATAAAGAGACCCTGGTGGACCACGCCTTTTACCCGTGCACTCTCAGCCCATCACATTCCGTGTCGTCCGCTCACAATGGTGACCCCATTGGGGATTTTTCTTAAAGTTTTCAATGGTTTTAGATTTTGGATAAGTGCCTGAAATTATTGATCACAATATTCCGTATATTATTAATTATGACATATTCCTAATAACGCATTGCAATAGAGGGGATTAGCCCGTAAGTTTAAGGTACCCTTTTACCGTGAACTTTCACTTGTACTAATCTGCCTCCTTGAGAGAAGATAGTACTTGAGCGAGTGGAGCACTTGTTGTCATCAATGAATTGTCATTTTTGCTGAATCTTTATACATATGCTTAATTTGATTTCTTGCATGCCAATGGTAGAATATCGCAAGTAAACATCCAAAAAATAAAAAAATAAAACTATGAGTCTGTTGGATTGAAAACCTGAAAGGGCTGTCCATGCAAAAATTAAGACAAGGTTCAATAGATTGAAAACCCGTAAGGGCAATCTATGCAAAAATTAAAAACCAAAGAAATATCAAATTCATCATCTCATCCTCGGAACGGTACATGACATCATACCTTCCAAGCGATCATCGCCTATTGACCACACCAGCATCCGAATCTCTACCTTAATTGGGCAAAATAACCAAATCATTCATTTAATAGTTACATACGGTAGTTATTATCATATTATTTTAATTTCATCTGTGTATTCGCATTGCTTACCCCGAAATCAATATGACCACCTTATTCCATGAGATCTAGTCTTAATACGAAATTTCAAACTATTGACCTATTACCACACGGTAATTTGGTCACCTCATATACACCATTCACGTTACGATGTCACACGGATATCGTACAGACCTCAAATGCATCCCCAGGGGTTAGATTTTCATTTTCACATATTTTCATTTTTTCTAATGACTAACCGGTTTGTGTTAAATGGATTAACAAACACATTATCTACCACTTGTGAATGTAGCCATAACATTAAACATCTCATTCATTTTTCGCATCACAAATCTTATATGCACGGTCTGATCTTCTACTTGTATATCTTAGCTTGGAAAAGGTCTGCTCACCGCTTAGTTCGTGTTTCTCCGATTATGGCCAGTTTGGAGGGGGTTCCGTACACTGACTTAAGTGAATTTAGATTCAGTTTAACATGAATTTCTATCTTGATAGCATGGTCAATCCACAAAACGAAGCTACGGGGGAGGACCACCCCTTTCTTACCGAACAGAACTCTCAGCAGACACATCAGTCCTCGGTGAGTGCCGAGATGTAGCTGCCCCGAATGCCTTCGCAAATAGCTACCAACTTGCATCGCTTATTCGTCAGCACGTCGGGAGGGTTCATGATGTGGTGTCCAACCCAAAGGCCACCCATAATAATGATAATCTGACCAGCTAGCCTAGAATAGGGGGACCTTCTACCTCACATATGGTACACCCATCTCCAATTGCGTTGTACCAATTCGGGGTGAGACAAAGTCAGCCTGGTGTGAGCACGTGATTTTGTACCAGCTCGGGCGTTGGATGATGACGGCTTTTCGAGATTTTATCCTTGAATCACACAATTCTCGATTATCCAGACACCTTCATATGGAGTGTTCCTCTTCTCTAAATTTGAAAAGGACTTTTAATAAAATTAATTATTTTTTCCCTTTTATTCAAAAAATTAATTAAAAACATAAAAATACAAGGAAAATACATGAAAAATGAGAAAAAGCCGCAAAAATCAGGATCGGGGATCTGCCGCGCCAGAACTTTGGCGAGGCTTCCTCGCCAGAGTAATTTTGCGAGGAGCCTCGCTAGAATTTTTCCGGCGAGGCTGCTCGCCAGAATTTGTTGCCTTTTTTAGAATTTCAGGATTTTTTCCTATAAATATTTGGGAAATTTTCAGTATTCAGGACCAGAAATTTTTAGAACAAAAGATAGTTTTAGAACTACAGCCGATTTCGGAATTAAACAAGTATTTTCGAGATTTACGCCAACATTACAACTACAAAAACTAAAAGACGACGGGGACTACTTTCTAAGGTTGAACGGATATTGTCGAAGTGGATTCGTTCAGTAAGGGTAATCCTCTGAGTTCCTAGAACTACTAATTCCGTGTTCATTGTCTGTTATTTCTTATTCTGATTTCATATGTGCACCTTGGATTATTATTATTTTCCTTTATTACAAATGTTGTAATTTTTCTTCCTTCATCTGTAATTTCCTTATTAATGAATATATATGCTAGAATACCCTAATGAAGGCAATAAAAATATATTCCCGGATAACTATTTTACCATGCGAGCAATTTCATTAATTAAAACAAGCAACTTATGTGTTAATTTAAATGAATTACTTTATTTTGATAAACTCATTGCCGCTATCTTTTTTCAATAGGCCACACAGGCCTCGCTAAAGCCAAGCAAACATGCAATGTGTTGTAATATACCATGTGCTAACCTTTGTGGATGCATGATTAGATGTATGTTTAGGATTTTAATTTTCCTTTGGGTATCGCAATTTCAATTATTTTTTGGGAAATGTAATTAATAGGTTAGTCGGGCGGTTGCATCCCCCGAGGTTTTGTAATTTTTAATCTTTACTTTTCGTATTTATTAACTGCTTTATGAATGGATTTACCACTTTCAAACATACATGAATCATGCATAATAACTCAAAAAATGACAAAAGTGTGAATATGCACAATTAAGAAATATGATTTTCTATAGATGTAATATAATGTGATCCAATAAGAAAAAAACAACTTATCCCGAACCCGAATCTCTGGGTCTTAGTGGGCCGTCCCCCGGATAAGCCTCACAGGACTCTAATTCCTAGAATCACATAATTTTTTATTATCCGGAGATCTTTGAATGAGTGCTCCTAAGGACTAGTTATTTTTAAGGACTTGGAAAATTAGACTTTAGTAAAGAATTTTAAAATTAATTAAAGTTAAAAAATAAATAAATAATAAATAAATAAAAAATGGGGAGGGACCGAGCCAGCAAGCCGGCTCGTTGAGTTCTAGCTAGCCAATTAGGCTCGTTGGGATTTCCAGCGAGCCGACTTTTCCCTATAAATATGAGACCTTTTTTTCGAAAGGGGGACCGGAATATTTTAGAATAAAAATTTGTTTTCTTGAAAGAACGATCAGGAAAAATTACAAAAAAAATATTTTCGTTTAAAAATTATTTATTTACATTCGGATCCAAAATACGTTTGGATTCGGAACTTTATGATTTTCAAATATATTTTCTTCCATCTTTTTTTCTTAAAAAATCCTCAGATATTCTCGGACCTAAAACAAATTTAGTGTCCGAGTCTAATTAATTTTAGGATAAATAAACATTTGTTTTCCACACAAATCAAACAAAAAACGAACGAGGAACGTTCCAGAGGATCAATCGGATACGCCGAAGTAGATTCGCATCGAAAGGGTAAACCTCTGAGTTCCTAGAGTTACTTTATTTCATTTTTTTAATGTTTCATTTTATTCTAATTGTCGACTTAGGAATACTTTTGATTTATTCTATTAAGTAAATATTATTATAATATTTCTCATTCTTCTTTCCTATTTCTTTTAATTTATGAAGAATACTGTTAGAGTACCTCTACGAAGGGGATTAAAACTATTCCTTGATAAAAAACCTCACTTCTTGCCATACGAGCACTTTCATTAATTGAAAATGAGCAACATATCTGTAAATAAATGAATCGCTTTAATCCAAGACAAGAATGTTCAATCGATATTTCAATTAGGCCACACGGGCCTTCTCAAAATCAAATTGAACATACGTGTAAATATTCATGTTGTTTTATACCCTATGCTAACCTTTGTGGATACAGGTAAGTTAGGATTAGATGTATGCCTAGGATTTTATTTTCCTTCGGGTATCGCAATTAATATTTTTACGAAAATGTAATTAATAGATTAGACGGGCGGTTACATCCCCTGAGGTTTTGTAATCTTAATCTTTACTTTTCCGCATGTATGAATTTATCGCTTTCCAATTATGTGTAAATCATACATTATAAACTCGAAAATGACATAAGTGCGAATATGCACAATTAAGACATACGGTTTCCTGTAGATGTAATATAATGTGATCCAATAAGAAGTAAGCAACTTATCTCGAACCCGAATCTTTGTGTCTTAGTGGGCCGTCCCTTAGACTTTAAGCCTCACAAGACTCTAATTCTTGGAAAGAGCTATCCAGGTGGTGACTCTACACTAAGAGACGGTAGATTCGGGTTTGACCAATCCAAAAACTATTTTCACTTTCTCTTTCAAATCTTCTAGGTCCATGACCCGGTACATTTCATTTTCAACAAAAACACCCCGATGGACCGCACATCTCATATAGCACCTTCTCGGCCCATTACATGCCATGTCGTCCGCTCACACACGGCCCACCACCATTTGTGGGGCAATCATTACACCATTGAAGGAATATCATTGAACATGAACTGTTCACCCATGATGGAGTCAAGCTATCGGATCTGATCCTCAACATATCACCTATCATTGGAGAATAGTTGAATTCATAAGGAAACGTTGATGATCAAGCACTAATACTCATCATCGCATACACCTCAAGCTTGCAAAGTAGCATGAGCACCAACTAATCGATCAGAAGCGCTGAACAAAACAATAATTGAAGTTGTAGACATGGACGACAACCAATCTATCAATCAAGTCAACCAAGACTGACACAATTGCTATCACGCATAGGTGAAAGAAATAAATCGATAAAAAGCGGTACCAACAAAAAATAAATTAGCCTATCAATTAGCACTCTATAAGTTGAGAAAAAATTAGGGCCTCTTTTCAAAACATAAAAAAGAATAGTTCGCTGAGTTGAAAACCCGAAAAGGGCGGCTTAGGCAAAACTTATAACAACGAGAGAAAAGCAAACATATTGGTTAGAATACCTAAAAGGGCTAATCAATGGTAGGAGTCAAATCATTTAAAACATTTATATCCATGTTAAGTTCATCAATGAATTATCATTTTTGTTGAATCTTTATGCATATGTTTATCTTGATTGCTTGCATGCCAATAATAGAATATTGCAAGTAAACATCCAAAAATTGAAAAAAATAAAAATAGAATAAAGAAAAAAATGAGTCTGCTAGATTGAAAACCTGAAAGGGTGGTCCAGGCAAAAATTAAGAAAAGGTTTGATAGATTGAAAACCCGTAAGGGTAGTCTTTGTAGAAATTAGAACCAAAGAAATATCAAATCCATCATCTCATCCTTGGAATGACATAAATCATCATTTATCTCCTCCAGAACATAGGACGAATATCTTCTGATCTTCACAACACAACAGGCAAAAGCGCTTCTAAACTATCAAAGTGAGCATCGCCAACACAATGCGGGATCAATGACTCATCCATATCCAAGCTTTGAACTCGAATTTGATTCAACGAACCCATGGTCGTCACTTTAAAGGAGTCATAGGGAATCCCTAACAGGACAAATCCTAGGGGAACCCATGCACCAACATGAGAGAAAGCTCTTCAATGAATAAATCCCACAATACCTACACCAAATGAACATACATCATATGATAAATATTGTTCATGCATAAAACCATGCATACATTACATTCGCATCATGTCGTTTACAGGCAAAGACGATGCTAAATTGGGGCAACATCGTCCTAGTAAACAAGGAACTCCCCCTCCACTTGAGGAATCTACAAACATCAAGAAGGATGATGGCCCACTCAAGCCTAAAGCTAATTTAAGCCTACTTAGGCCCTATTCAAGCAACATCACAAAAGCCTCCTAAAATAATGGTGTGGATATCGGGACATTTTTCGTTAAACTCATTTCTTCATCATGTTTTAATATTTGATTGAAGGGGAATTAATTTTTGCTTCGCATAAACTCAATCAAATAATTAAAACATGCATAATAAAATGTATTAACATTATACTTTTCTCTGATTTGTCACAGGAAGCAAGTCAACATCCTACTAAGGAAACATAACCGAAGAAAGAAATGGTTATCTAATTTGGTTCGCCTTTGAAATGGATTTAGGAATCCTACTCCGGTATATCCAACTGTCAAAGAAAACTGAAGGTCAACTCACAAAGGGTACACAAGGATCGCAACCGAAGAAAAAATTGTTGCCGACTACGAAAGTGACGTCATAGAAAAAAATGGTTGACCAGCTTGCAAGGGGCGTCAAGCACCAAGAGATTTTGAAGAATGAAACGGACGATCCCGTTAGGACACGACATTAGAAAGGAAGGCCCTCGTCATCACCAATCGAGGATAAAGAAGTCACTAGCCGCACCGGTCATGTATATTCTCAATCACTCCGCTCCATTTCGTGTGATCATATTGGTTATACAACTAGTGATGATCACACGAGAGGCAGCTGTGAGCATGGAATTTTGCACCAGCTAACACGTTCGATGATGCCGGCTTTTCAGGATTTTTATCCATGAATCACACAATTTTCAACCGATCGATGATCTTCAAATGGGAGTTCTCCTCGTAAAAAATAATGTTTTGGGCCCTAAATAAATATTTAGGACCGTAAAAGAAAATATATAAAAGCCTCAAAGTGAAAATTTAAAGACTTAAAATATTTTTAAGAACCTAAATAAATATTTAAAGGTCCATAATAATTTAATTGAATTATTTGTTTTGTTTTTTTAAAGAAAATATATGTATATATTTTAAGCAAATAAATTTATTTATAAATATAT
>CATIWQ010831749.1:0-11208 GCA_949673415.1 Euphorbia schlechtendalii
CTGAAGGATATATAGTTTTGTAAGTTTTGAGTTCAGAAGAAAGTCGTCTCAGAAGCTCAAGGATTAATCAGAAAAACTTGAAGATATTTAAAATCAGATGAGGAGTAAAGTGTCTCAGAAGAATCACTCAATACTCAGACCTTTAAAAGGCCCTTCTGAGGAGTGCCAAAGGTCAACTAAATTCTTCGACACCAAAAAGTCAAGAAAGCTGACTTAGCATTTAATGCCGCCGCGTACTTTGATCTTACATCCGCTACAAAACAAAAGTTGCTGCAAATTCAATAACAAATCTCACCTGCTAGTCTGAAACATATCTGCAAGTACAAAGTGGACCCGCAAAATGAACCTAATACAGCATGGTGCAAATCAGACCTGGACGAGCTCTCTAACAAATTGTTAACAGAAACAAGACTGAGAGACAACGACAGTATTTCTAGCAACGGTCCTTATTTTAACTGAAAAATTCTCTCCCTCTATAAAAAGAAGATTTCCAACATTTGAGAAGGTTGCCGAATCCTAACATAAGTTCTAAAGTAAAAATAAAATCTTAATCTGCTTACAACCTTCTCATAGCAAACATCCAAATCTCATCTATTTGTAATTGAACTAACTGGAACAAAGTTCGAAAGTTCACAAAAATATCATTATTGTAAAACTGTTGTAACTTACACTAAGCTGAGGGTAAGATAGTGTAAGGGAGCGAAGTTCTAGTAAGAAAGGTACTTATTAGAGACGAAGCTCAGAGCCTCAGATAAAGAAGGACGGAACTTCTGTATTGGTATAGCTCTGCAAAGATTGTTGAAGGGTACTTCAATCAAGGCATTGTAAAAGGTTTACTCTTCACTAGAAGAAGAGTTAATAGTGGATTAAATTTTGGACTGGAGTTTCCAAGGACTGGATTAGGCAGAGGCTGAACCAGGATAAAAATCGCTGTTTGCATTTCCTTACTCAGCTTATTTATTTTTGTGTCACTTTATTGCGCATCAGAAATACATAAAACATAAAAGGAGATTCTGAGTAACATACGCTTACTCAGAAGCAACTTCAGAAGCAATTTTCTGAAGTTAAGCGTAAACTCGAAAAAGAGTCATTTACCCCCCCTCTGACCTATTTTACACCCTTACTGGGTCCTACATGAATTTTTGAAGAGGTTGAGGTTCGAACCCAATATCTCTCACCTATAAGAAATGTACCAATTGAGTTACACCCAATTAGTATAGGTTATATGGTTCATATGACAAGTTACTATTTAAATATAAAATAAATTAAAATTAAAGTACGATAATTCTATATTGACACGAGCTTGTTTAACACCCATTTACACCTTACAATCTCCACCATTTATCTTAAGGTAGTTAGATCTCCACCATAAGATGAAAACAAGATGGAGGGTGGAGATTTCATGATGAAATGGGTATTAAACAATTTGTGTCAATATAAAGTTATTGTTCAACGTTATAGATTGTTGTGAATATTAATATGCTATTTTTTTCGATGGGAGTCCCCTGTCACGTAATCCTAGTTTCTCATTCAAGATCTTATAGAAATCTACTCATTGACACCAATATTCTAAGTACACCATATTATAAGATTTAGCTCATAAGCCTTAAGATTACCTTATAATAAATTAAAGGAAGAGCAAGTTTTGCCATTTTTCTTCCATACATCCTCTCGTTGCTAAAATGATATAATCTCATACCTACCCAATCTGCTTCTTAACAAAAATGGCCTAACACAAACATTCATAGGAAAATTTACACATATTCTTCGATCTTGCTCTATTGATGTAATTCCCAGATTGAAAATCCTAGTCAGCCTCATCTATATGACTAAATTCACCATCTTTCGTCATTCCAAATAGTAATGGCTGAAGTCCTCTACCTCATGGTTCTGTTGTGGTTCTTCATATAGTTGCATTTCTAATTCATGATCGAAATTGCCGTAGTCATTATCAGCATCTTCTTTATTTTGCTCTTCTTTTTTTTTTATTGTGGCGTACTTGTTCTTGAACAACATTATGGTTTGATCCAATTGGCTGATAAAACGACTCTTTCTCGAAATTCCAGGCCTCGGCAATATTCCCAACCACGTCTCCAATGGTTTCCTTACCATTTGCCATGTGCTGAATGTTTTCAATGTCTACCTCTTTCCTGGCTTTTATGTAAAGAAAATATAAATGAAATGATGGGAAGTAATTCATGAAAGGAAATAGGATGAAATAAATAAAGGAGCTCAAAAGCCAAAAGCAATAAAAATAAGATAACCAAATAAATCGGGATAGCAAAAAATGCATGTCAAAACATGAATAAGCAGAAGAGATTACAGAAGAAAAAATGAACAAATATCAGTGCTATAGAAGTGAGAGAGTTTATGAGAAATTATTGGACAACCCATTAACCTGAGAAATGTGCATAAGCTAAAATGAGTGCCCTATTCAAAATGTACCATAGTTGAGAAAATGTTTGTAAATTAGGGAAAACATTGTGGTGAAATTGAATGAAAAAGGACTTACCTTCAACATCTAGCTTCTTGGCCTCTGCATACTCAGTTGACATTGTTTTTCAGTGTACTGAAATCAAATTCCGTACCCTGTTAAATATGTGATTTAGAAAGCAATGAGCTACTTCATTTGAAGAAAAAAAAGCAAGGGGGTAATAATCATAACATGGTCTATAATAAAATAGAATACAAACTCTTTAACTTTTGCAGTTCAATTTAGTCATGAGCAGTATCTTTTTCAATAGTTTATAATGAAATTATAATGCAGATTAGTGTCCAGGGTAATACAAGTAAACCGACTGTACACGTTAAACTCAGAGCAATATTAAAATTTAATAACTAAGTTAAATCTTAATAAATGAATATTCGATAAACTAATAACGTCAACTAAACAATATTTCTCTTTAGGACCCAATAAGTTGGGCTAATAAGCTAAAATATTAACCTTAGTAAATGAATAAGATAATTTGTTCAGTAAATAAAGCCCTAATATAGTACTAATTCATCACATACATGCATACATACAATTCGTAAATTTAAGCACTATCTAGTCAATTTTTATCTTAAATTTCATTCATTTCTAAATAACATATATAAAATCACTCATTTCTTCTTTCCATGTGAACCCAATTTTTGTTAGAGAGACATGCTTAACCTCTGATCAAATTTTTCTATGTTGATATCAATGAATAATAATATATTTACTAGTACAAAATAAAAAAATATTCACTAAAATAACGAATATTCATTTACAGATAGATTAGTAGCGTGTAAAAAACATTATTTAAAATTGGCCCAAGGATATTCACTTATAATAGTTTAATAGTAACTTGCTGACATTGAAGATTGAGTCTTAATCCTTAGATGAATGGGAATAACTTGGGTATATTGTTGAATTGATTAATGCTTATGTGATCATATTGTCCCTCTAAAATAGCTCAATTTCATGCCTTTTTCTTAGCTAGTTAACTTACCATGTCCATGTGTAGAAACTGCTCAGCAAGAACAGAAAGCAATAAAACAATGTATGATGAAATGAATAATAGATGTGATAATTAAAGAAAGCGAGCCTAAGAACAATTATCAGATAATTACTTCTTATTTGCTTCATGTACACGAGCATTTTGCAACTCAGTCAGTTAGCTAACTGTCTTGTTATCGGAGCCTTCTACATACCCAAACAGGAACATGTTTTTCTCTACCATTCTATTGACCAAAATAGGTACAACTTTTATACTTTTCTTTTTTGCATCAATTACAAGGATTAAGTTTCATTGATTCTCCCATTGCACAAATAATAGAATAAGATGATCGGAAAGATGATTTTAAAGAGCATAGATCATGGGTAAACAACAGTGTCTCTACATCTTTGAAAATGGGAAATTCAATTCCTAGAAATTAAGTTTGCTCAATACAAAAAAAATTACCTTTTACAAGGCCAATTTTTCTTCATTGCAAGAAAAATGAGAAATTTACTGTAGAAAGCTAGATATTCTACTTTATATGTTCTGCATAATAAAATTGAAATCATAAAGCATGAATTTCATGAGAGAAAACCGCCAAAAGATGAACTTTGACATAAAAAAATCACTTAAGCGTGTATATGTAGTACCCAAGAACCTAGAACTATTGAAAAAGTTATATAGCACATGTACAAAAAACCATGATAAAACTATCATTTACAAATTATATTAATGTGACAATTATAAGGCATTAAGAAAAGTGAAGATTAAGTAGCCAATACTACAGAAAAGTTGATCAAGTATGTAATTATAATGCCAAAATTATTGTACCAACCAAATGGCATATGGACAATCCATATTGAGTATAAAATAAAAAACCTTAATATCAATATTATATTTGACTTTTCTACCAAGAGAAGGAAAAGATGACACATCACTTAGGAATATAATATGTATTGAATAGACTCATAAAAAGAGTGTTGCTTCGAATTAAAGATTTACAGAAGTATCACACAATAATTGTTAAAACATACCTAGAGACAGATATATTTTAACAGAGGCTTATATTGTTGAGTCTCATATAGGTAGTAAAGGCAATATAGCCCACCAAGTCTTTGAGATAAAGAAGCAGTACTCACCATATAACCTATTTAAGAGAGAAGCAAATAAAATTTAGATCAAAACTTTTGAAGGTAAATAATAAAAATCAAGCAATCACCAGCTCACTTTGTCAATACATGCATATATCATCTAAATTCAGTTGATTAAAGAAACAATCATTTGGTAATATAGTATAACCACATGAAAAAGCTATATACTATAGACTTTTGATCACAAAAATGAATTCACAAACGACTGAGCTGCACAAACATCAAGAATAAACAAATAAGAACTAGTTCATACTTCATAATGATACTGAATTTGAATTAAAGATGTTCAAAAGATCTTCATCTCCAGCCAATGAATATGGACAAAGATGCTTATAATGAAGTTCAATTATAATACTTGATTCTTTGAAAGGTAAAACTGACATAGGCTGCAACTAAATAAGTAAAGCACATAAAGAAGTAAAAAAATTGAATAAACAAAAAGTTACTTTATTAACAATAGGTAACTCGATATGGGAGAAAAATAGTGAAGTGACATAAATTGAGGCTCTCATGTGACTTCCAAAGGATACAAGGAAATAATTCAGTAGGCAGTCTAGCAAAATATTAAGTAATTCAAGAAGACTCATATCCTTAAGAGAGGAATAAATTTGGATGCTTAGTCATCATATTTTTACTGATAATATACGAAATAAATAATTTCACAGTTGATTAACTTTAGTATCATTAAAGTTCAAGTGATGAAATTCAAACCATGGACCTATGTTTCGAATTAAGAAAAAGAAAGTGAGGAAATGGTTACCAATTGCATGAGCATACACAGACTGCATAAACAAGGCCAATTTTGAAAAAGGCAAAACATTGTAAATGCAAGTAAATTTCTTCAAGAGCCACACTTTCCTCATGTCTGCCAATATTTTTTACTCACTCTAACAGTACAAAAACATGGTTAGGAAACTACCAAAACAATTGAAAATCTGCAAAAACATAAATGTCGAATCATATCATGGAAGTGCTCACCTTAACAAACTCATGTATAAGCTCATCAATATCCTTCTTGAATGGAGACAAACTCATTGAGAACTAGAGATTCTCTTAAATTAACAGCGATTGATTCCGTTGTTGTTGATCTGCTCAAAGGGCGAATCAAAACTACTTATCTCAAATAATCTTACAATTAACAGCAGTGATTATACTTGAAAATGGTATTTTCAAAACCAAATTACAAAATAATCTTGCAAAATAAAAATACTTGGAAATTCAATTTCACTAACTGCAAAATAATTCTATAAGCTACCAAACTGCAAAAGACATGGAATTCAATGTTAAACATCAATAAATCATTGCAAATAAACCCCCCAAGACACAAGGTGAAACTAATTCACATGGAAAGATTATGTTCAGTATCGGGGAACTTCTAAAATCCCTTATCATAAAAAATCCATTATCAAGCATGTTCTCATCGATAACCCTGAGTTCAATTATAGAAAATATAATGCTTAAAATCTCATATGACTTAAAAAATAGAGAGAAGATGGAGGAGAGTAATAGGGAAAGGGGGAAATTTACCTAGAAAAGAGTAGTGGATAGGTTAAGGCTTAGGAATTGACTTTGGGAGAGAAGATAAAAATGAACATAAAGGAGAAAATAATGGCCAGCAACTCCGATGAAGTGAAAAATACAGAAAAAGTAGCACTAATGGTTGGCACCAATTTACAAATCGCGCCTCTTATCTGTGCGAATTAAACTGTTTGGAATGAAAGATTTTAATTAAATTTTTAAAACATTTTTTGGGCTATTATCTTTAATGATTCTATATTAACACCAGTTGATGGAGGGTAGAGATTGTAAAGTGTAAATAAGTGTCAAACAAGTTGGTGTCAATATAGAATTGTCGTATTAAAATTTAATAACTAAGTTAAATCTTAATAAATGAATATTCGATAAACTAATAGCATCAACTAAACAATACTTCTCTCCAAGACCCAATAAGTTGGGCTAATAGGCTAAAATATTAACCTTAGTAAATGAATAAGATAATATATTTAGTAAATAAATGCCCTGACATAGTATAAATTCATCACATACATGCATACATACAATTCGTAAATTTAAGCACTTTCTAGACAATTTTTATCTTAAATTTCATTCATTTCTAAAATAACATATCTGAAGTCACTGGTTTCTTCTTTCCATGTGAACCCAATCCAATTTTTTTGTTAGAGAGACAAGCCTAAACTTAGATCAAATTTTTCTATGTTGATATCAATGTATAATAATATATGTAAAAGTGCAAAATAAAATTATATTCACTAAAATAACAAATATTCATTTACAGAGAGATTAGGAGCGTGTAAAAAAATTATTTAAAATTGGCCCAAGGATATTCACTTATAATAGTTAAATTGTAACTTGCTCACATTAAAGATTGAGACTTAATTCTTAGATGCATGGGAAGAACTTGGGTATATTGTTGAATTGATTAATGCTTATGTGATCATATTGACCCTCTAAAATAGCTCAATTTCATGCCTTTATCATAGCTAGTTAACTTACCATGTCCATGTACAGAAACTGCTCAATGCGAGTATCTTTAAATAACCTGTCAACAAGAATAGAAAACATTAAAACAATGTATAATGCAATGAATACCAGATGTGATAACTAAAGAAAGCAAGCCTAAGAACAATTATCAGAGAATTACTTCTTATTTGCTTCATGTAGAAGAGCATTCTGCAACTCAGTCAGTTGGCTAACTGTTTTGGTATCGGAGCTTTCTACATGCCCAAATAGGAATATGTTTTTCTCTACCATTCTATTGACCAAAATAGGTACAACTTTTATACTTTGCTTTTTTGCATCAATTACAAGGATCTTAAGTTTCTTTAATTCTCCCATCACATAATTAATAGAAATAAGATGGTGGGAAATATGATTTTAAAGAACATAGATCATGGGTAAGCAATAGTGTCTCTACATCTTTGAAAATGAGAAATTCAATTAACTGAAATTAGGTTGGCTCAATACAAAAACAAAAATTACCTTTTACAAGGCCAATTGTTTATCATTGCAAGAAAAATGAGAAATCTATTGTAGAAAGCTAGATATACTTTTTTATATGTTCTACATAATAAAATTGAAATTGTAAAGCATAGATTTCATCAGAGAAAATGGCCAAAAGGTGAACTTTGACATATGAAAACCACTTAAGCGTATATATGTAGTATTCAAGGACCTAGAACTACCCTTGAAAAAAGTTCTAAAGCACATGTTATATGAATCGTGATAAAACTACCATTTACAAATAAAATTAATGCGATAATCATAAGGCATTAAGAAAAAGATTAAGTAGTCAATACAATGAAAAAGGTTATCAAGTATGTAGATATAATGTCAAAATCACTGTACTAACCAAACAGCTTATGGACAATCCTCATTGAGTATAAAATAAAAAAACCTTAGTATTAATATTATATTTGACATTCCTACCAAGAGAAGGATAAGCTGACGCATTACTTAGCAATATAATATGTATTGAATAGACTTAGAAAAAGAGCACAGCTTTGAATTAAAGATTTACTAAAGTATCACAAGGTAATTGTTGAAACATACCGAGAGACAGATATATTTTACACAAAGGCTTATATGGTTGAGTCTCATATAGGCAGTAAAGGCAATATAGCCCACCAAGTCTTTGAGATAAAGAATGAGTACTCAGCATATATTACCTGTTCAAGAGAGAAGCAAATAAAATTAGATCAAAACTTCGAAGGTAAATATTAAAAATTAAGCAATCACCAGCTGACTTTGTCAATATTTGCATATTTCATCTAAATTCATTTGATTAAAGAAATAATGATTTGGTAATATATTATAACCACATGAAACAGCTATATACTATTGACTTTTAATAACAAAAATGAATTCACAAATGACTGAGGTGCATAAACATCAAGAATAAACAAATAAGAACTAGTTCATAATTCATACTGATACTAAATTTTAATTAAAGAGTTTCAAAAGATCTCCATCTCTAGCCAATGAATATGGACAAAGATGCTTATAATGAAGTTCAATTAGAATACTTGATTCTTTGAAAGGTAAAACTAACATAGGCTGCAGATAAATAAGTCGAGCATAGAAAGAAGCAAAAAAATTGAATAAATAAAAGTTACTTTATTAGAAATAGGTGACTCAATATGGGAGTAAAATAGAAAAGTGACATAAATTGGGGCTCTCATGTGACTTCCAAAGGATACAAGGAGATAATTCAGCAGGTAGTCTAGCAAAGTATAAAGTAATTCAAGAAGACTCATATCCTTAAGAGGGGAATAAACTTGGATGCTTAGTTATCATATATTTACTGACAAAATACGAAACAAATAATTTCACAGTTGATTAAATGCAGTATCATTAAAGTTCAAGTGATGAAATTCAAACCATGGACTCAATAGCACTGTCGGTAACAAATCCCGAGTACTCAAGAAGTCAACATATCCTTAGTACCCAACAAAGGAAAAAATCCAAGAAATTTGAGAAATTGGAGAAAAAAAATTATAGTCGATATTGATAATTGACATACTCGTTAATAGACATATTGTTTCTCATAATCTGCTTTTTTTTATTTCTAATTCGTTTTATAAAAATGGAGGGACCGATAAATTTCACCAAGATTCACACGATTAAATTAATAAGTGAACTTAATGTGTTTTTATTGATTTTAAAATATATTTTCACACACACTACGTTTTTTTGTTTGTTCACATACGTATCTTTTTATGATATAAAAATTAAGGTTTTTGGCACGGTCCGCCCAACCCAATGAAGAAATAATATCTGCATCATGATCATGACTAATGAGAGCCAAATGGAACCAGGTTGTTTTCTGCTAGGATCAGATTCCGAATTTAAAATTCACATTCCTCATTCATTAAATTTCAAAATCCAAAAAAGTTAAAGTTGAGTCAACTAGGGCAAAATTACCATCGTAATTTTACCCTAGGCAAAATTATCACCGTTACCAAATGGCATATCACTTTTCTTGGGCAAAATTACCACCGTAATTTTGCCACCATTACCATGTGACAGATCACTTTTTAAGAGACAATTTTAACTTAGTAATTTTACTAGGGTAGAATTATGATCGTAAATTTACCAAATGTCACATTTATTGCTGGTACTCATCATGATCTACCCAATCTCATATGAAAATGCAAATTTACGATGGTAAATTTGCCAAATATCATTAACTTATTACTGAGTTGACAATTGGCCAATCAGATTTTGTTGCAAATTTACCACCGTAATTTTACCATGCACATTTACGGTCGTAAATTTGCCAAATGTCAGTAATTTATTGCTGAGTTAATAATTAGCCAATCAGATTTTGTGGTAAATTTACCACCGTAATTTTACCATTCAAATTTACTGCCATAAAATTGCCCACGTGTCAGAAGATAATTTTGATCAGTTTAAGTCAAATCAGAATATGGTAAAATTACCACCGTAATTTTACCCTAGGCAAATTTACCATTGTAATTTTTCCAGCTTGCTATTTAAAACCCATTTCACTGTAGGGGGGTTGAAAAAAAGAGAGACAAAAAGGAAGATAAAAAAGGGAAACAGAGAAAGAAAGAGTAAATGCTATATGACTATTTTTAATTTATATTCACCTCCGAGATCCTAGTTACGGGTCATTTCCACTATTTTCTTCAATTATTATCTTTGGTAACAACAAAATTTCAAGGCCAATCTGTAGTGATTCCTTAACAAAATTGGTTCCTAACCAGCTCTCCAGTCATCCTGTACTATCAGGCAGGTAAATTTGAGGGTGATATTTTTTAATTTCCTTTTATGGTCATTTTACATCATTCTTAAGCATATACTAACCATATTTACCTTTTGTATTTTATGTGTAAATTTTGTGATTGAATATGTGATCGGAAATATTCGACGAGGTTTGAGAAATTCTCAAATTTATTGAAGTAATGATTGAATTATTGAACCCAAGAGTTCAATATCTAGTGATTTGCATGATTTTTGGTGATGAAATTTTTAGTTACATTTTATTTTAATAATTTTTGTTAATATGTAAATTCCCATTGTAATCACTAACCCACTAACAAAACAATGGAATCAATAGACTAACTACTAACCCAAATGTATGGATTTATTTTCCAATACTTTTACTTTCCTGTAATTTATTTCCCGGTATTTATTGGAAATAATATGTAAAAAATATAATATGAATAAATGTAGGATAAAAATTATTTTCAACAAAATTAAAATATAATTTGAACCAAATGTGTCATTAACTACATTATCAGAACTCAGAATCTCATTTTATCGGTATAAAATCTCTCTCGGATCAGTATACCACAATTCCCAGTGGAGTTGAACCGGGTGGCGGCTTCATTTCATTTAAATAATATAGGAATTAATTTGTGAAGAAACATTTACATAGCGGCCGATTTTAATACATACATACATATGTATGTATGTATGTATGTATATGTGTGTGTGTGTGTCTATATATATATATATATATATATATATATATATATATATATATATGTATGTATGTATGTATGTATGTATGTATATATGTATATGTATATATATGTATATTATTTAAAAAA
>CATIWQ010831814.1:0-24922 GCA_949673415.1 Euphorbia schlechtendalii
ACTTTGAAATTGATCAATAAAGGATGAGGGTATTAATGAAAAATCAAAAGAAAGAGAGGATAACCAATGAGTTATGCAAAAGGTGAGGAACGGTACGGAGCAAAAACTGCAACCATTCATTGAGTGAAAAAAGAAAAGAAATCATAGCACGAAAAATGGGTGTAAAGTACAAAGTACTTCAAAAAACATATGCTTAAAAGAAAAAAAAATGAGAGAGTGGTATGGAGCATAAAATGCAACCATTGAAAAAAGAGGAGAGTGGTATGGAGCATAAAATGCAACCACTGAGAGTGTTTTAGCATCCTAGGTTACCTAACAATGCCTTGAGAGAAATTAATCAAAGTGTGCTTTCTATGTCCTTTATACTTTTTACTATGCTTAAGAAAAGGTAATATTCGAGTATGCATATAACGCTTATATGAAGATGCGATTCGGTTGACTCTCCATTAAGAACAAAGGTATACAACTAAGCTATATAAATTGCACATTACTAATTTGTGGGAAATTTCGAACATCTACTTGAAATCTTTTACGACGTGGAATGTGGTACTCACTGTAATAGTCTTTCACTAAATGGGATACGAACTTGTTTACCAATTTATACACTTCTGTTGAATTTACCTTGAGGACAAGGCAAAAGTTAAGTGTGGGGGTATGATAAGTGTATAATTACACTTAATATCATATTAATTTTACACATTAAACACTGTGAATTAAGTCATTTTTGTACTTCATATAAAAGATTTCACATGCTATGTAGTTGTTGTTTATGCAAATGCAGATACTAGGTAAATCTTGAGAGTAAAATGATCTAAAATGGAATTCTATTAAAAAAGAGTGAAAAGGTGTAAAAAGATGCATGGAACTTAAAAGATTTGGCTTAGGATCGAAGTTGTCAAAGATCGATGAAGTTGCAAGGAGAATTCTGAAGAAAAACTCAATTCACAATCGCGACTTGTACACTTCAGAAACAAAAGTCTTCCAATCAAAGATTCACAGTCGTGACAAGTATATCGCGGTCGCGACTTGGACGGTTTTCTGGTTTTATCTTCTTAACTATCAACCGCCAGATAAGCATGATCAACCGCCATCAACTACTAATGAAAAGACACTTATCAGAAGTTAAACAATCATGAAAAGGTACCTATCCATTGTGCATTAAATCAAAGCCTCTCAACCAATCACAATGAAGAGATATAATCATTCACCAATGGACATGACTCTTAGTTTGAATAGATGCAACCCTTCGAACTCTATAAATAGGGCTCCAAACCTCACTAATTTCATGTAAAAGAAATGGATGAAAGATAGTGCATAGTGTATAGATTGAGAATAAATATCTAGTTTCGCTACGTTCATAAGTGTTAGCGAGAAAATGTTTAAGTGATTCAAATCCTTGTTTCGATCACTAGATTTCTCTATATTCTCAAGCGATTGTTGTAGAAGTGTACTTGCAAATCTCTTATCAATAAAAGTTGTCGTTCTTCAATATTCATTTGTTCGATATTCGCAAAGCATAGCATCCTAGCGGAGGTTCTGTATGGGCCGAGACCAAATTCAACGCAGACGCAGGAATTGCGGGAATTGATGACTCCCATTAAAGAGTGGATACGATTTGATCAACTTTAGTTTTCACCTGCATACCTTACAACTATGCTTTGCTTTCTACTTATACTTTCTATTTTGATGTTTATGATATGTATATGTATCATAATGCGTATTTTGTGTTAAGTCTTTTATGTTAATAAAGTTATATGCATTAGAGTTAAGTTTAAGAGTAGTTTCAGGGTTAACAATATCGTGTATAATCACTGGATCTGTGATATAACGCTATTTAGTGAGCTAACATTTTTGGAATGGTAACTTGCTAAATGTGGCTATGTGAGAGCGACCCGTACTAAGCATTGTATTGGCGTTGTTCAGGTTTATATAATTATCTTAATTCGTTTGCACTTGGTTTAGAAAATTTATTTCATGTGTTACTCTGCGGCGAGTCATTGAACATATGAGTGTTTTGAACCGAGTTTGTTAGATTAGTTTAGTGAATCATAACATCTTTGTTGAACTTGCATGTTTTCTCTACTATCCTTATTTCAAAGGGAAACTCTCTATATTTAGATTCTCTAGTCTTCCACATCTATATGTACTCATTTTTAATTCTAATCTTCCTGTCCAAAATCTCTATTCTATTCTTATTTTATTTTCTTTGTTTTCCCTTGTTGATCTTTAGACTTGATTCCTTCCCTATGGGTTCGATATCTTTTAAAACTACATCGCAATTGTATACTTACAGTTATCATCATTTTTCTATTTGATGAGAGGTACTGACAACACCTATATTTTTTGTGAATATGTTTTTGGCACCATTGATATATAGAAGAATCTTGTAAACAAACTATTAAACTTATCGGTAAAAAAGTGGCGAACATGAGGCTAATGATCGAACAGGCCCATCCTGAATACCGGAAATCTCACCCCTTATCACTTTGCAACTCTTGAAGAATTACTTCGAAGAGGCCGCATGTTGGATCAGATAATCCAAGAAGGAAGTAGACGAAGTCCTAGTGGTAGGAACTGGGATACCTTCAAGCCAAGTCATGAATATGCTTGCCTAATCTGCCTCTGGGGCAAATCCAATGGGATCGGTCCCAATATCTATCGAGAGCACAATAGAGGATTATGAAATGTTCAAGTCTATGTACGTTGTAGACAGAGGGAAAGAAGAGGTAGAAGAGCTAGAAGTGAGGAACGTACAGGCCAAGCCCATCAACCTTGATGAATATGTATTGAAGTCCCAAAGGCGAGGGGATAAGGATGGCTCTCGTCCTATCGAAGGAGAGGAGATATTGCACTATAAGGGCCCAATCAACCTACTGGACACTTACCAATTGAAGAACGTGAAAAGAAGGCAAGAGGAGCCACAGTACCCATGGCAGACACCGGCCGAAACAAGGGTGATAGAAAATGGAG
Source organism: Euphorbia schlechtendalii (assembly GCA_949673415.1). Lineage (NCBI taxonomy): Eukaryota > Viridiplantae > Streptophyta > Magnoliopsida > Malpighiales > Euphorbiaceae > Euphorbia > Euphorbia schlechtendalii. The sequence continues at coordinate 2,971 of CATIWQ010831814.1, forward strand.
TCCTGAGAGTGACTCGTAGTGGTCGAGTTTTTAAAAACAATCCGATTCAACTCGAAACTTCTTTTACCGAAGAAATAACAAGGGATAATATAGAGCCACCCCTACCCCCTGCCGTTAACGAAGATGAGCTGGAAGTCGATCCCTTGGTCAACCAACTCGAGAGCCCGCAGTCCAAGTACAGCATATGGCAACTATTGCACTTTTCTAAGGCACATCACCGAGGATTGGTGCAAAAGCTGATGGAGATGGAGGCAATATTGACTACTTCAGTAATTGAAATGTGCTCAGCGATAGGGGAGGGAATACACTTGAAGAAAAATCCAGCCATCACATTCGACTGGTCGAACCTGCAGCAGGAGCAGCAAAATCATAATAAGGCCTATTCATCAGGGTCAATATTTTTGACAGGTCCATTCCTTGTGTCATGGTAGATGATGGGTCAACTCTGAATCTTTGCCTGTCGAAGGTGTTGCCATACTTGGGTTTGAATGGAGGCATGTTAGAAAGGTCGGATACATTATCCAAGCCTATGATAATTCCAAGTGCGAAGTGGTAGGAACATTCACCACAGCTGTGATAGTAAATGGAGTGAAGTCTAAAGTAAAGTTCATGGTGCTGGATATACCAGTCTCTTACTCCCTGCTCTTAGGAAGGCCTTGGATCCATGCTCTTGGCGATGTCCCCTCTACGCTCTCCCAGAAGAAAAAACTGGTTCATTAAGGGAAACATGTCACTATAGAGGCAGATAAAGAGTCCATAATGGCGGCAGCAGCTTTTGCCGAATAAGGGACAGAAGGATTAAGGGTTGCAATGATTAGTCGTAAACAAGAGAAGAAGAAAAAGAAGATTCCCATGGGGTACCATTATTTTTCGATGGGTCTAATGAAAATTATGAAGAAACTAGGGTTCGTTCCTAAGAAAGGACTCGAAAAGTACTACCAAGGGGTGGCGGAAGCCATTGATCCTCTTTTATTGACTCCAAGAGCTAGATTTTGATTTACCCCTGAGAATAAAATTTACAAGCACAAATGACCATCCTTATGCTATATGGTCAGCGTGTGCACCATTGAAAGGGAGCGGCAATACCTGGGGGAGAGTGAACCAGTACTAGTAGGAGGAGAGACTGCACCAGGGTTCAAAATCTTCGAAGATATTTTCGATTTCTCAAAGGAATGTATGTTGGCTCCAATTATTGAGTCTTTGGATGGCTTAGAAGAGGTCAATCACCATGAAGAGGTTGACATGGAAGAAGGAGCACAGGTTACGAGCTCCAGAAAAGGTAGTTGCAGTTACCTAGAATAAGGGAAAGGCCAAAATGTTTGTAGAAGATGAACTTGAACCTGAACCCATGGAAGGTGAAGTCTAGGATGCCACCAAAGCCATCACTAAAGCCCTCACAGTCCTGATGAAGAAGCAAGAAGGAAGTACAAAGGAACAGCTAGCTTCAACCGCGGAGGTCATCACCAAAGCCATCACCATGGAAAAGAAGACATTACTTGCTGAGTCTGCCCTCGAGGAGGCAGCTCCTAAGAAAAATGAAAACCCTCCGCATGTGGAGAAAAATTATTCTAGCAATGTAATCTTTAATATTTTGAACATTTTTTATGTTAATAATGCTACCTACTAGGCATATCAATCAATAGGTCAAGACTTTGCTTACTTGTGTGATGTTTCACCAAATGTTAGTATGCATTTTCACGATCATTCGCATAATGTCTTTGGCATAACTAATACATCATTACATAAAATAAATTTAAGTACGGATGAATCACCTAAGATGGTGATGATTTCGAGTGACCTAACTCTTAAAGAGGAACATAAGATAACAAACATACTTAGAAAACACGTGGTAGCGTTTGCTTGGTCGTACGATGACATGCCAGGGGTGGATAGGGAGATTGCTGAGCATAGAATTTTGACTAATCCATGAGTCAAACCTGTTAAACAAAAGTTGCGAAGATTGCGACCCGAATGGGCTGAGAAGGTGAAAGTGGAAGTAGCCAAGCAGATAGAGGCCAAGTTCTTGGAAGTAGTAGAGTACCCTACCCGGCTCGCCAACATCGTGCTAGTTGCAAAGAAAGATGGTAAGGTCCAAGTCTGTGTGGATTTTAGGGATTTGAATAAGGCCTCACCAAAGAACGACTTCCCTCTTCCTCATATCGATGTCCTCGTCGATAATGTTGATAGGTCAGGTACTCATTCATGGATGGTTTCTCAGGGTATAATAAGATCTTCATGGCTATCGAGGATAGGATCAAAACCGCCTTCATCATCGAATAGGAGGTTTACTACTACAAGGTTATACCCTTTGGATTAAAAAATGCTGGGGCAACCTATCAAAGAGCCACGATGACCCTACTACATGACTTAATCCACAAGGAAGTAGAAGTATATATGGATGATATGCTAGTTAAATTCCACACTCGGGAAGAGCATCCAACGGTCCTCGAAGGTTCCTTACCCGAATCGAGAAGTATAACTTACGTCTGAACCCGAAGAAGTGCGTATTTGGGGTCACCTTAGGAAAGCAACTGGTGCATATAGTGAGTCAAAGGGGTATAGAAATGGACCCAGACAAGAGCCAAACCATCAGGTAAATGCTTGTGCCAAAGACAGAGAAAGAAGTATGAGCATTCTTGGGATCCTTGCAGTATGTCAGTAGGTTCATTGCTCGCTTAACTACCATTTATGAGCTAATCTTTAAGTTACTGCGGAAACAGCAACCGGTGGTGTGGAATGATCAATACCAGATCGCGTTCGAAAGAATCAAACAATACTTGATCAAACCACCTATCCTACAACCTCCGGTTCTAGGACACCCTCTCATTCTTTACTTAGACACTGAAGAATCCTCTATAGGGGCAATGCTAGTGCAAGAACATGATGACAAGAAGGAGCATGTTGTATATTACTTAAGCAAGAAATTGCTAGAGTATGAGACCTACTACACATTGGTAGAGAAGATTTGTGCTGCAATGGTATGGCTGACCAAGAAACTATGACACTACTTCCAATCTTATCGGGTGTAGGTGGTGGGTAAGGTTGACCCCATGAAATACTTATGCCGGTCTCCCACACTAGCAGGCAAATTTTCCCAGTGGTTGTTGCTTCTCTATGAATTAGACATTGAGTACATCACGAGGAAGGTCATCAAAGGATGAGGGGTTGTCAAATTTTTAGCCAATCAAGCGATGGACTCTGATTATGTAGAAAATTTGGAGTTCACGGATGAACAATTATCCTTGGTAGAAGAGGTCAAGAGGGAATGGACCATGTACTTCGATGGTGCCGTGAATCATAAAGGGGCAGGCATAGGAGTAATTTTGATCACACTGCAGAACAAAGTCATCCCGTTATCTAAGAGTTTAGAGTTCCCAGTCACAAATAATGGGGTAGAGTATGAAGCTTGTTTATTCAGCTTGGAAGCACCGAGCAATGTAATAGCCAAAGAAGTCTCTATCATCGGAGATTCAACCTTGGTGATTCGGCAAGTGACCAACTATTGGGAGATCAAGGAAGATTCACTCCGTCCATATCTGGATGCAGTCTAGGTAGACTCTACCAAGTTTGAAAAATGTGTGTTCCGTCATGTGTTACGAGAAGATAATCAAATAGCAAACTCCTTAACCACTCTAGCCTCCATGTGGGAAGGACCTCAGGCTCAACCCATCAAACCATTAATTCTACAATTAGTCACGGAACCCTATTATTGTCGAGTAGTAATAGTTGACACAGATTCAAATTTCGGCTATTGGTACTTGGACATCATCAGATTTTTTAAGGGATGGGGTTCATCCTGATGAGGCAACATACTCATATCGCACCTCTCTTCACCTCTTAACCATGCAATTCCAACTTCTTAATAATGACCTATTCCGACGCACTCTAGAGGGATTATTGCTTCATTGCCTAAATGAGAAAGAGGCTCTACTTGTAATCAGATGACTACACATGGGTGATTGCAGGCCACACATGAACGGCTTAGCTTTGGCCAAGAAGATTCAACTTCAAGGATACTATTGGACCACTATGGTCACAGATTCCATCGCAAAAGTTAAGAAATGCCATGAATGCCAAATCTATAGTGACCTTAGCCATCTACCTCCCTTTAATCTCCACAACTTATATACTCCTTAGCCATTCTTAGCATGGGGGATCGACATAATTGAAGAGATTCATCCTTCCTCCAGTAATGGGCACAGATTCATCATAGTAGCAGTTGATTACTTCTCTAAGTGGGTAGAAGTTGAATCCTACTCCTGTATCACCACTAAGAAAATGGCCAAGTTCATCGAGAAGCACATCTTCAAATGATATGGGATCCCCCATCACATTGTCTCAGATAATGGAGTCCAATTCTAAGGGGCAATAGCAAAGCTGATTAAGAAATATAGTATCGAGCATTATCACTCTTCACCATATAGACCACAAGCCAATGGAGCAGTTGAAGCAGTTAACAAATCCATAAAGAAAATCCTGAGTAAGATGGTGGCTACTTATTGAGATTAGGCAGATAACCTACCTTTCGTAGTTTGGGGCTACAGAACGAGCATTCGGACTCCCACAAATCAAACTCCATTCTCACTAGTATATGGAATGGAAGTAGTTTTGCCAGTAGAAACAGAGGTAGGATCTTTGAGAATAGCCCTAGAAGCCTAAGTTAGGAGAGTTGGAATGGGCCAGAGCCAGATTCAAGCAGCTTAGTATGATTGATGAGCATTACCTTGAAGCCTTAGATCATCTGCAGATGTATCAGCAACGAATGGCCAGGGTGTACAACAACAAAGTCAAGCACTAGAGGTAACCCCTGAAGGCAAGAGATTTAGTGTTAAAGCAATTAAGGCCTTCAAACATGGATGATAGAGGAAAGTTCGGGCCCAATTGGGAAGGACCGTTCATAGTTAAAAAGGTGCTAAGTAAAGGTGAAATCAAGATTATGGATATGGAAGGCAACGAGTTCATCAACCCCATCAATCAAGACAGGCTTAAGCGTTACCATGTTTAGGAAAAGAAATAAAAACAATACAAGAAAAACAAAAAGATGTGTGTAAATAAACCTGTCAGCTAACACTCTGTTTGTTGAGCAAAAAGTAGGGCCTTTTTTCAAAAACTTAGGACAGTGAGTGATAAATAAATTCATTAGTTAGAAAAACCTGAGATGGCTAGCTAATGACAGGAGTTAGGTCACTTGAAACATTTATACTTAGATTTATTTCATCGATGAAGATATCAATTCCTGCTAAAAATATTTATGTGCATGAATGCCAATGGCTGAAACATCACAAGTAAACAACAAACATCTTACAATGCAATAGTTTGTACTTAGGAGAAAGAAAAGACAAATAAATCTGATAGAATTTTACCACATTGGTATGCTTTAGGCAAAAGTTGATTAGTTTTATTCTTTAATAGCATCATTTACGACAAATTACGAAGCCAACTTCATCTATTGTCGTAAGGACTCAGCCTATTTTGCTCCCTTAATCATTCACGCGTCAATCGAGCATTGAACCGTAAAAGATAAAAATGGCATCAAATAAATGTGGCAAAGTTTTACAAACCCCAAGGTATCAGAGGTAAAGTAAAATGAAAGTACATCAAAAGCTACGCTAAAAAGGCCACACTGGCCAGCTACCTACAAGAAGCCTAATCACTACTGGCTGAGCCATCTAACTCCTTTTCTCCGCCAAGAGACTCCTGGATCCTGCTTGCATGATTAATATCATCCTTGGAAGCCTCGGGATGGAGAATAGATCCTCCAGACGCCTCTCCCCGAATACCGATTGTCCTCGTCCTCCTCTACTACCTGGCAAAGGCCTGCTCCCCAAAGTCCAGACTCCCAACCCCGGTCACGGTCTGCCCTCTACTCTTGACCTTACCCTTGCCTTGGGAGAGACCTCTCTCCATCCTCCGGAGGCGCTCTCCCTGGTCCCTCACCAGTCCCTCCAACAGGGACAACTGGTCCCCCAGCTCTTATGCTCTAGCCACAGCCGAAGATCGAGCCTGGCGCTCCAATGCAAGTAACACGTAGCACCAACAAAAATCACACGATATTTCATGCATAATAAAATATCACTTCATAATCATACCATGCACAATATATGATTTGCCACATGGCTAACATACAGGAACAGAAAGCAAAGGTAGAAAGCCTTACCCCGGCAGTGCTATTCTACGTAATGATTAAGTCCCTAGTTGACATGTATTGGCGCGTCATTCGCTCCCCCTCATCTCAACAAATCTGGCATGATGAAGTGTTAGGATAAAAGCAAACTAGGAATGTAAAGAAAACCTCGGAGCTCACATGCATGGTATTCTTAGGGAAGAAGTCCAGGATATGATGGCTGGTGGGGAGCTCCACAGAGGTAGTATCCCTGACCAGGGAAAGGAGAGAGAAGGCCGCATCCATAGGCATAGCTATATGGCCCTCTATGATACCTGGGGGTGGCATGGAAGGGCCCTCTGACTTATTACAGTCACTGGACCTATTACGATCCGCATTTTCTGACTTATTATAGTCACTAGACCTATCACGATCCACATTTTTTTACTTATTACAGTTAATGGACCTATTACAGTCCTCATTTTTTGACTTATTACAATCATTGGACCTATTACAGTCCGCATTTTTTGATTTATTACAGTCATTGGACCTATTATGGTCCGCATTTTCTAACTTATTACAGTCACTGGACCTATTACGGTCCATATTTTCCGACTTATTACAATCAATGGACCTATTACGGTCCTCATTTTCTGACTTATTACAATCACTGGACCTATTATGGTTCGCATTTTTCTACTTATTACAGTCACTAGACCTATTACGGTCCACATTTTCTGACTTATTACAATCACTAGACCTATTATGTTCCACATTTTCCCGACTTATTACAGTCAATGGACCTATTACAGTCCTCATTTTCCGACTTCTTACGGTCACTAGACCTATTACAGTCCACATTTTTTGACTTATTACAGTTAATGGACCTATTACGGTCCGCATTTTCTGACTTATTACAGTCAATGGACCTATTACGATCTTCATTTTTTAACTTATTATAATCAATGGACCTATTACGGTCCGCATTTTCCTACTTATTACAGTCAATGGACTTATTACAGTCCACACATTTCCTGACTTATCACAGTCAATGATTTTATTACAGTCCACACCTTTCTTGACTTATCATGATCAACAGACTTATTACAGTCCACATTCCCTGACTTATCATAGTCAATGAACCTATTAAGGTCCACATTTCCCCGACTTACCATAGTCAACGGACCTATTACGGTCCACATTTCCCTGATTTACCAAAGTCAACAAACCTATTACGATCCATATTTCTCTGACCTATTGTAGTCAACGGACTTATTGTGGTCCACATTTCCCTGATTTACCACAGTCAACTGACCTACTACGATCCACATTTTTATGACTTATCACAGTCAACGAACCTATTACGGTCCACATTTCCCGACTTACCACAATCAACGGACCTATTATGGTCCACATTTCCCCGACTTACCACAGTCAACGGACCTATTACAATCCACATTTCCCCGACTTACCATAGTCAACGGACCTATTACGATCCACATTTCCCTAACTTACCACAATCAACGAACCTATTATGGTCCACATTTCCCTAACCTATCACAGTCAATGGCCCCATTACGGTCTACATTTCCCTGACTTACCACAATCAACAGAGCTATCACGAAGGTCGATAGGAAAATATCGTTGAACCAGCAACGTACCAAGAGTGCTGAGAGACCAATCACACGATGCTATAAGGCAAAGCTCCCTGATCATCATAAAGACTTCATATTAAGAAGTGCCAACTGCGACAGATCAGGTATCACCTCTAAACCTCGCTGCTCTTACAATTGTGAGATCATACTAATCACATAATCAGTAGTGATCCCACGAGGGGCAGCCTATGAGTATGGGATTTTGATCCCCACTCGTGAGTTCAATGATGAAGTTGTAATTTTTTTCCTTTGCTAGTCTTCCACTTTGACAAGGTCTCGAAGGTCCTCGGAAGAAGCATTCCTCGTTTCTTAAGAACCTTAGATTTTTTTAGGCCGCTTCGTCAGTAACCAAGTCCAATTTGAACCAAAGTCAGATAAAAAATCCAACATTGAGACCGATGTTACTAATATCGATACCGATATCACAGCATCGATACCGATGTTAGTGACATCAGTACCGATGTCACTAACATCGGTACCTATATTACGTCAGTACCGATGTCATTTTGTAACATCGATACCGATGTCGCTGTGACAGTAGTAGCAGAATAATTACAGAATTCCAGAAATTATTAGCATAACCCAACTAATTAACACCAGTCACCTACCTTATTATTAAGGTGGCTGGAAAAGTCACTCCATAATGTTAGAAGTGACATTAGTGGAGAGGAAATGGTGAAAATGTCAAAAAGCCTAAGTGTAGGCTTTTTAACTTGGATTGAAGGAGCTCACTCTAAAAGGAGGCTCACATTCTACATAAAGAGGAGGAGTGAGGACCATAAAAAAAGGGAGAATATCAGTATATTTTTAGAAAAAAGGGAATTCATTTCACAAAAACAAATATAAATTTGCATTTTCATGTCCTTAGTTCATATGAATGACTAAGCTACTTTCCATCACATTTGTTAAGTCTTGAATCAATAAAACTTACTAAAGAAACCATTAACATAATCCCTAACTAGATGAAAATCATTTCACTTTAAATTTGGGGAGCAACACTTGCCCCATTGCTCGGTTTTCTCAAGCCAAACTACCTTGTCAACCAACCAAAGAAACGAGGAGGGTTTCCCGGAGGAACTTTGCTGATCTCAAAGAAGTGGATTATTGACTACGGGATAAGCCTCTAAGTTCCTAGAGTTTGTGCTTACATTTATACTCTTTTCTTTTTTGAAGTTTTATTTTCTTTTCGGTAATTTTCGCTATTTTGCACATCAATCATTTTTTCGGGAATTGCGGTATGATTTCAAATCTTTTTTAGTAAGTTTACATAAACATATTCTACACATCTTGAGCTTTCTGGAATGATTAAGATCATCTAAATTGGTTAAGTATAGCAAAAGTTATGGTCATTTGAAGTTTTGGATTTTTGTTTTGCTGTTTCTACTTTTTTTTTTATGTAATCTGCAGGTCTGGACCTACGAAGTTGTTACCGACATTACAAACATCGGTATTGACATTACCAATCATTTTACCAATGCCGACATCAGCGTTACCTCCTTTTTTAAAAAAAATTATATATTATGTAATTATCGGTTAATTAACAAAAATAATTCAAGATTAATTTAATAATTTTATATTAATCTTTTGGATATATTCTGAGAGAAAATCTAAATACCAGTTTCCTCTATATTTAAATTTACTCAGAATATATACAAAAGATAATGATTATGTTCATGGGCCTAGAATTATTTATTACTTCCATTTATTTATGAATAATTAAGTTTAGGAAACCCCCACGAAAGGAACCCTGGTTCTCGGATAACAGATCCAATAAAGTTTACATGCGGCATTTTCATTAGTAAAATGAGCAACATAATTGTATAAAAAGGGATTATTTTTACAACAAAAATCACGAGCCTTTGTTGGCATTTTTTTAATTAGATCGTACGGGTCTTCCAAATACTCAAATTGAACATACTTGGTGCACTGGCACGTATTTGTGTTATGAAAATATTTCGTACTAACCTTTATGAATGTAGGTAGGTTAGGTTAGATGTATGTTAGGATTTATTTCCCTTCGAGTATCGCATTTTTTTAATAAAAATTATGTATTTGTTAAATCGGTTGTATAATAGGATATTGATGTATTCATCCCCTTAGATCTCTTGTATAGGCAAGTTTGTATTCGCCATCCCCAAAATATGTAAATAATCCCCCCTAGACTAAGCGCATTTACTTTCCTATGTGCTTACTTTCCTCACTTATTTATTGCTTTCCATATGCATGCTCAAATATAACTCAAAAACAGTTTAGAACAGGTTATCACGATATTGGAATCTGGTAGCCACTTGCCTAATATGACTTAAATAATGACGAAATAAGTAACTCATCCGAACCCGAATCTCTATACTATGGTATCATTTAGGCTTAACGGATCTAGGTTGTACTGAATTTCCCAGAAGAGATGATCAGGGTGGCGACTCTGTATAACTTAGGCTAGAGGTTTAGGCCTCGAGTTTTTGGAATCCATTCCATAATAAACAACACATTTTCGAAAACCCCATGCCCCATCTCATGGGGCCCATGCCTCACGACGACCAGGCGGGTAGAACTTCGTCCGATCAAACATCCTTCTTTGCTAATAAGACGATGTTGGCTAACCATGTCGGGTACTCAACTACTTCTAAGAACCTATCCTCGATCTGTTTCGCTAACTCTACCTTGACTTTTTCTGCCCATTCAAGTCTCAAGCGATGCAGCTTCTGCTTAACTAGTTTGATCTGAGGGTTTGTTGGGATATGGTGCTCCATGATCTATTTGTCTACCCCGAGCATGTCATCGTATGACCAAGCAAAAGCTACCACATGATGTCTAAGTACATTTATTATCTCTTCTTTTTCTTCAAGACTCAAATCATTGGAAATTGTCACCATTTTTTGTGATTCTTTTGTACCAAAGTTTTTTCATAAAATGATGTGTCATGTATGTTAAAGAAATTATATGTATGATCATATGAATGCATGGTGCCATCTGGCAGAACATCAAACAAGTAAGCAAAATCACTGTATTTCATTGCATTATCCTCATAGGCAAATTGTCAAAGACATCCAAAATGTTCAAAATTACATCATTGTTTTCTTCCTCCACATGCGGAGGGTCTTCATTTGTTGAGGTGGGAGTGTTAAGAGTTGCTTCTACTTCAAGTGTGGCCTGCGCAAGTTTTTCTGTCAGGAGTTTGATTGTGTTTTATATGGCCTGGTCTAGAGTGTCACCTTTCTTCTTCATCAACTTACCGATAGCCTTTATAAATACTACGACTGCATCGTCAAGTGCCTCCTCCTTCTCGGGTTCGGTATGTTCAGCTGTGGTCATCTCTAAGATAAGATCCAGCTATTTTTCAAGTAATAAGGTCTCCTCAGGTTACTCAATCAGCTTTCCAACGGCAAAGTCAAACACGTTGTTGAAGATTTCGAGCCCTTTGACCTCTTCCCCATTTAGAATTGTTAGCTTAGGCTCTTCTATATACGCCTTACTCCCCTCAGGCTCACAAATGCTTACCATGTTGCAGAATAAGGGTCACTTATGTTTATACATCTTTAGGTTTGGGGCGAAGCCCAAACCTAGCCCGAGTGTGACAAGAACAAGATCGACATCTTTGATGATCCCCTAATGGTGTTTGCCCGAACCCCTTCCTAGGATAAAACTTTGCTTCTTCATAAGAGCCTTTAAGCTTCTGGGAAAGAAATGGTACCCTTTTGGAGTCCCATGTCCCTTCTTTTCTTCGATGGTTACCACCACCCTGAGCCCTCAAGCTTTTCTTTCCTCGTATGCAGTGGCCGCCATAATCGACTCCTCATCTACCTTGATAGTTATTGGTTGCCCATTATGAATGAGATCTTCTAGTGTAATGTAGATGAGACTACCCCTATTGCATAAATCTAGGGCCTGCCTAACAGTAGTGAGTAGGTTACTGGTATATCTAGTATAGTGAACTTTACATTGGAGGTCACCCCTCCTGTAGTAACCTCTGCTTCGAAAATGTATATCAGCCCCTCTTGGAATCATCATAGGCTTGAATTACCGTATCGGACCTAGTCAACATATCTTCTTGTAACTTAAATGAGGTAGGACTTTGAGTGGGAACAGGTTCAGGGCCGACCCATCATCAACCATCACATATGGGATCGCTTGATGAAAAATTTGGACTTTGATAAACAACTCCTTGTTATGTACCCCGAGTTCTCGTGGCAATTCAGATTGATAAAAAGTTATGGATGGTAGTTGGCGGAGAGCGATCCCTTCCCCTATTACCGCACACATTTCTATCACCGATGTAGTATGTGTAACGGGTATCTCCATCAGCCTTTTAACTAGAACCATCCTATGTTTTTGGGATATCTTAAGCAATTTCCAGATGTTATATTTTACCAGAGTCTCTTTTGATTGATCTACCAGGGGATCCACGTTTGGAATATCCTCATCCACCTTCGGGGGTAGTGGTGGCTCAAGTTATTCCCTAGTGATTTCCTCAAGACTAGAATCATTAAGTTGTACTGCCTCTTCCCTTCGAAAAACCCATCCACTAAGGGTAACCCTTAGTACTCCATCCTCGATCACCCTTGTCTCTATAGAATTTACCCAGGGGTATTGATCATATCTGTCACCAGATTGACCCTACGGTCCTTTCAGCTTATAAGTTTCCAGATTGATGGGTTTCTTCCCGTATAGGATGGTCTCCCCTTTAATTGAGGTCCTCTCGTCTATTTTCCTTTTCCTTCTAGATTTAAGGACATATGCTCCAAGTCAATTGGCACCCGTACTGGTGCTTTTCCAGAATCTGCTTCCACTATATCCCCTCGGGACTTAGCCCTCTTGGCTGAGAACATCTCTGCCAGTGGATCCTCTTCCATGCTTTGCCCTTCGTTAGTTAAGACATTTACCCCTAGGTTAGATCTCGACAGTAACTTAAAAACTGAATATGTAGGTATCCCTTACCCTACTACAAGAACATTATGGAGCCTGATTGTTTGTTCCCTATCTAGATGGTGGGCGTGATATGACAATTCATCAAAATCCAGGATTTTCAATCTTAACAGGTGGTAGTGGTACCAGTCGCGTGATCCTTCTATCATCAACTGAACACTAGCTTGCTTGGTCGATCTTGTAGACATTACCACGTAAATGAACATCCACCGCTTTATATAACTCGTGAGCGGCTCCCCATCCCTTAGTTTGCAAGAGGCAGATCTCGCATGTCTTGTTTCAACAGCTCCAGGAATGCAAATGTTGACTAAAATTCTGTAGCAGTGTGATTGCATGTCATGCCACTAACTCGTCACTCCTGCTAACGAGCATGGAAACAATGTTGCTATCATGTTTAATGATAGGCCTTCTTACCGACACAAGGTATAAAATTTGAACAAATGGGAAGATGGCCCGTCAGATATGCTAACCAAGCTGATGCTTGCCCTCGGGACCTCCTCCCTATCTCTAACTTCCAGATTGCTCGACTGTGACTCGAGAATCTCCATTATATCATCCGAGTACATACCTAACTCGATTGTCATTACATACTAGTCTTCCCTGCTGGTTGGTGCTTCTCTTAACAGATCCATCCCTCCACGAAGTAACGTAGATTTTCATCCGGTAAAAATTGACAACCCAGCAAGGTCAACCTTATATACTCTGATCTTGCCCCTGAACCCCAGTGACCTGATTCTTCCTCCAGCATCCTCAACACATGACCTGGATCTATTCCCCCTTCGACTACCATCACGAACTCTCCCAAGCTTTCAGAATTGCATTTCAGCACCTTTTTCCCCTCTATCCTAGAGTTAATCATCCCCATGTTTGCCTTAAAATTTGGTAAAGGGTTTATCTTGGTGCTTGGTTTAAGGGCTGGTTCATGAATGATCTTGTTATCCACTAGCTTCTAGATAGCCTTCAGCAGTTCTTTGCAATTATTCGTCCAGTGCCCCACAGTCACATGGTAGTGGCAGTAATTGTTCTTATCTTTGGGACCGGGAGAACATACTTTTTCAATCTCTCTATCTGCTTGAGTTCCTGTAATTTAGTGAACAAGAACTTGAGGTTGGCCATATATAGAGAGATGCCATGATACTCTTCCTTAGGTAACCTAATAGGGGCTACTTTCTCTTCCTGTACCAGCTCTACCACTGGTTGTTTCGTCTTCATCTGTACGGGCTTGGACTTATTCTTCTTGTACTAGGGCTTTGTAGCTGGCTGCCCCGCTACCTCCTCCATAGCATCATCACACTCTTTTTTCTCTGATTGAACAAACACCTCCTAGTAACTATGGAAGGATTCTGACCTAAGTCTTTTCTGATAAGATGGTAGTGCACCATCCAGAAGCTTAACAATCATTTCGGACAAACTTAGACGAGAATGTAACCTGACTTGTGTAGCCATCCAACGCTCAAAGTAAGGCTTGAAACTCTCCCCCTACTTCTGCCTTATGGCCTCCAAGTTTTGCATTGTAGTGACCATCAAGGTGTTGAAACCGTAATAATCCACCATCGCCTGGGATAAAAGCCCCAAATTATAAGCTTTGTCCATAGGGAGATGACTACACCACTCATTTACAGGACTCCCAAGAGTAACAATGAACAGCTTGGCTATCATACGATCACTTATCCTTAAAGCCCTCATCACATTCTGGTAGTGCACGAGATGAGCACGAGGGTTTGTGGTGCCTGTGTACTTCTCAAATTGGGGCATAGCAAAAATCAGAGGTAGCATGTCTTCGTCTCTGGTTGATGACTGTGTTGGGATCATACCCATCTACCCTTATGCAATGTGTCCACCATGGGTGGCCATAAACTACTTCCACAGTTCTGCCATGCCCAACTGTTGGAGGATGTTGTTCGGTGTTCCCGAGTAACCACCATACAGAGTCCCCGGATTGTACTTCCCCTAGCCTTGGAACATCTGAAACGGTGTGCCCAAACTTAGAATTGAAGGTTGAGTTGTCCCTTGGATGAATGAAATGTAGTTGGAGGATGGCTTGATCTATATCGACCCCACTGCTCTTGGTGCAAAAGAGGTTTGACTCGGCTGCCCCAGGAAGAATTGGCCACCAACCTATGGCTGAGAAGTGTTTCAGAAATCATACATGGTCTGACCAACCTGCAGCTGGCCTTACCCCGCCCCGAATTGGTAGTAAGTTGAGTGACTATGTTGGATGCGGGGAATACCGCAGCAGAAGAGGATGGTCCCCCAAGCAGAACTGTACCACTGATGTTTGGGTTGGGCACCACATCATTGGCCCTTTGTTCGGGCTGCCTAGGTCTGGTGTGACGACTGATGAGTGATGTAAACTCGTCATTGTTAGTGAAGGCATTCATGGTTGTTGCAATCTCGGTGCTCACTAATGATTGGTTCTTTTGCGGATTCTGCTCCTCTGATATGTTTTCTTCTTATAAGTTAGCCATACTACCAAAATAGAACAAAGTGTGTTATTCTGATTCCAAACCCGAGTCTTCACTAGAGTTTGTGTACAGAACCCCTTCCAAAGTGGCCATGATTAAAGAAATGTGGATTAATCGATGAAAAGATCTTTTCCAAGCCTTCTAGTAGATAGGCTTTTTCCTGGCTGAAGTACATGAGAAGATGATCAGGGTATGCACATATTAGATTTATGATGCGTGATTGAAGCGTGAAATGTTAATGTTATGGCTACGTGCGTAAAAGGTTAATGTGCCATGATGCAAAGTAAAAATTTTGTTAATCAAACAAAACAAAAGCGTTAGTTATTTATAAAGGGGATAAGGATGAGTGAATGAAGGTGCAGCCCTTAGGGGTGGATTTGAGATCTACACTCTATCCGTGGGGTAGTGTGATAGGAATGATGCGTTGAAGTGACCAAATTACCCGTGTGGTAATAGGTCAATAATTCGAGATCTTGTGCTATGACTAGATCTTAGGAAAAGGTCTAATTATTTTAAGGTAAGAGGTGTGACGTACCCTAACGAAAAGTAGTTTATAAAATGCATGAAAATAACTATCATATGTAGCATTTAAATGAATGTTTTGGTTTTTTTACCCAATTAGGGCATAGTCTAGGATGCCGATGTGAGCATCGTTATAAAAAGGGTATGTGGTGATGAATGAATTATTGCCCCTCGTGGGTAGATAGTTTTGGTGAGTGGACATCTTGAATAAGGGTAAGCTGAGGTTTTTTTGAAGTAAGTTCGCCCAGTATGGGATTAGGTTAGGATATCAATCGGGATAGCACTTAATGTGGGAAAACATGGTTTGTCATTTAGGCTTTTGGTGTGTATAATCGCCCTAAGAGGGCTATGGATAGGACACCAAGTAGGCATCGCGCAAAGATTTGGGTAGATTTGTCTTATATGGGCTCAAGAGTAAGACATCATGTAGATGTCGTGCTGAAAGAAGGTAAATGATGTTTCATGATTCTAATTGGTTTCATGTTGTCCTAGGGTGACATGATCTCGAGTGTCAACTAAACCCTAAGTAATCAAGATCAGAACATGATATGTCTATTTTAATTCATTTTAATAACATAAGTGTGTGCATTCAAGTGTTTGCATTAATACTCATGGTTAGCATGGCACATTTGTACAATGCATGATGAATCGAAAGCGGTAAACACATAGGACATAGCATACAATATTCAACTTCCAACCTTACAACTCTCACGCGTATGGTTTTTGGCTAGTCTAAGTTTTGGTTCATCTTAGTGTCACAAGGATACTAAGGAGCGCACCTACAAGGAAAATATAATGGATGATCATTTGTTGGGTAACACCCTAGGGAAAATGCCTACGGCTTATTTACATGAGGTTTGTAAGTGGATTGCTGATGTAGAAGGTTCTTGTTACACTAAAATACACTCTAAGCCTCTCCCTAAATGGGTTCTAACAAGGGAGTTACATGCGTTATGGAAACAAGTGCTCCACCCGCTCAAGTACTATCTTTTCACAAGGAGGTGGATTAGTACAAGAGAAGGATTTGCTTTAAAAGGGTACCTTAATCTTACAGGCTAATCCCCTCTATTGCAATGCAAATTTATGAATATGTCATAATTAAGAAAATAAGGAATAATGTGATCAACAATTTTAGGCACTTATCCAAAATCTAAAACCTTTGAAAAAAAAGTTTAAGAAAAATCCCTAGCGGAGTCACCCTATGAGAGGACGACACAGAATGCAATGAGCCGAGAGCACGCGAATGAGAGGCGCGGTCCAC
This sequence comes from Euphorbia schlechtendalii, assembly GCA_949673415.1. Taxonomy (NCBI): domain Eukaryota; kingdom Viridiplantae; phylum Streptophyta; class Magnoliopsida; order Malpighiales; family Euphorbiaceae; genus Euphorbia; species Euphorbia schlechtendalii. The sequence continues at coordinate 19,900 of CATIWQ010831814.1, forward strand.
TAGGGTGTTTTTGTAAATAAAAAACTACCGAGTCAGGGACCCGAAATAGTTTGATTGAGAAAGCGGGAACATTTTAGATTGGTCAAACCCGATTCCGCCGTGTCATAGTGTAGAGTCACCACCTGGATTAGCTCTTCCAGAATTAGAGTCCCGTGAGGCTTAACGTCCGGGGGACAGCCAACTAAGACACAGAGATTTTGGTTCGGGATAAGTTGCTTACTTCTTATTGGATCACATTATATTACATCTACAAAAAAACTGTATTTCTTAATTGTGCATATTCGCACCTATGTCATTTTCGAGTTATAATGCATGATTCACACATATTTGGAAAGCGATAAATCCATACATAAAGCGATAAATAAATGCGAAAAAGTAAAGATTAAAATTACAAAACCTCAAAGGATGCAACCGCCCACCTAATGTATTAGTTACATTTCCTAAAAAAATATAATTGAAATTGCGATATAAGAAGGAAAAAATAAATTCCTAAACATACATCTAATCCTAATCTACCTGCATCCACAAAGATTAGTATAGGGTATAACACAACATTTACACATATGTTCGATTTGATTTTGTCGAGGCTTGTGTGGCCTAATTAAAAATCGACGATTAAAAAGTTCGTATTTAGAAATAAAAAGGTTAATTTTTATTAACAAGTTGGTTGCTCATTTTAATTAGTGAAAATGCTCTCATGGAAAATGTGTGAGGGCTGTTATCCTGGAATTTATTTTTTTATTCCCTTCGTGGGGGTAATCTAACAAATATCTCCATTAAATAAAAAAAATAGAAAATGAAGAAGAATTATTACAACAATATTTACATAATGAAAGAAAGTAGAATAATCCCTAGGCAACATGTAAAATGAAATAGAGAAAAATAAAGGGAGCACGAAACAAGCAGCTCTAGGAACTCAGAGGGTTACCCTTACAGAGCGAATCCGCTTTGATATGCTCGCTTGACCTTTATGAGTAGTCCTCGTCGTCTTTTAAGTTTTTTCTGTGTTTGAAAAAAAAGTCGAATCAAAAAGTGTTTTTAATTCGAACATATTGTGGAAAATCAGAGTGTTTTTGTTTGTATTTTTTTGCTAAAAATTGCCAGTCCCGGATACTGAAAAAATCCTCGATTTTTATAGGTGAAAATCTCGAAAAATCCAAAAGGAAACAAATTACGGAGAGGGGGTGTCCCCTCGCCGGAATTCTGGATAGGCTCGCCAGATCTCTGGCCAGGCCTGATTCTTGATTTTTTTGTTTTTTTTAATTTTTAATTAATTTAAAAATATATTTTTAATTGATTTTTACAAAATCCTAATTTTTTAAGTCCTTAATAATTTAAGTCCTTTAAAAACAAAATTAGAGATGATGAGCAATCCCTTTTGAAGATCTCTGGATAACCGAAAATTGTGTGATTCAAGGATAAAATCCCGAAAGGCCAACATCATCGAACGTGCGAGCTGATACAAAATCCCGTGCTCACGGGAGGATAATTTGTGGCTTCGGCACAAAAGGTTGGGTCATATAAATATTAACATTTTGTCCAAACTGGTCAAAAAGCAATTAGTTGTGGATTTACCCAGCATCAACACTGAGAAGGATAAACTGTGCTCAACTTGGTAGCTAGGTAAGCAAGTTAAGAAACCTTTTAAGTCAATAAATCACGTATTAACTAAGCGATCATTCAACCTATGAGCATGGATGGTAAGAGATTTTCATTGGTGGTTGTGGATGACTTCCAGAGATTCACTTGGGTAATCTTGCTGAGTAGCAAAGACGAGACATATGAATCTTTTGTCAAGCTTAGTAATCGGATAATGAACGAAATAGGAACTAAAATCGGTAGAATCCAAAGTGATCATGGATGTGAATTCAAGAATTTTCATTTCGAAGAATTCTATTCAGTGCATGGAATTGAACACAACTTCTCTTCTCCCTATACGCCTCAACAAAATAGGGTTGTAGAAAGGAAGAATAGAACCATAGTTGAAATGGCTCGATCCATGTTGAGTGATAACAATCTACCAAAGTACTTTTAGGGAGAAGCTGTTAACATAGCTTGTTACATCTTGAATCGGGTTTTAATTCGCCCAATTCTGGAGAAAACACCCTATGAACTTTAGCGAGGGCGCAAGCCTAAGATTGGTCATCTCAAATCATTTAGCTGTAGGTACTTTATTCTTAACACCAAAGAGCAATTAGGTAAGTTTGATCCTAAGTCTGATGAAGGTATCTTTCTAGGATACTCAACTAACAACAGGGCATATAGAATATACGTTAAAAGAACAGACCTATTAGAGGAGTCTATGCATATAGATTTTGATGAAACTAACAATGCAGATAGACATCCATCTGATGAAGACAAAGGAGTACCCCGACAAGTAAATCCACTCAGCATGCCACTCTCTATGCTGCCCAACCTAGCGCAAGAACCTGAAGATGAGGAAGTCAAAGATGATGATGATCTTTCAATCAACTTTAAAGATGGAGAAGATCAACCTCCACCTCAGCAACCCCTTATAAATCCTCTAGTAGTTGATCCGAGTCTTCCAAGAGAGATTACAATTCATCGCAACTATCTGACAGACATCATAGTTGATGATGTTCATAATCCAATAATGACTTGAGGTTAGCTCAGCAGGATGATAAGTCATCCAGCCTTCATATCGTTGATCAAACCCATGAAGTTTGAAGATGCAGAAGGAATTGATTATTGGATGATCGCAATGCAAGAGGAGCTGGATCAGTTTAAGGGTAATAATGTTTGGAATCTAGGTCCTAATCCTAAAGGGAAATCAATCATCGGTACCAAATGGGTTTTCAAGAACAAGCTTAATGAAGATGGCCCTGTTGTTAAGAACAAAGCTAGACTTGTTGCACAAGGCTATAATCAGCAAGAAGGCATCGATTATGATGAGACTTATGCTCCAATAACCTGGCTTGAAGTAATTCAAATCTTGTGTGCTTTCGCATCCCATATGAACTTCAAATTGTTTCAAATGGATGTCAAGAGCGCATTCCTAAATGGATTCATTCAAGAAGAAGTGTATATCCGCCAACCTCCTGGTTTTGAAGATTTAAAGAATCCTAAGCATGTCTTCAAATTGAAGAAAGCTCTCTAGGCCCCTAGAGCTTCGTATAAGAGGCTGACCAATTTCTTGATAAGCAAATTATATGAAAGAGGAAAAGCATATATGACTTTGTTTATCAGGCGAAGAAAGGAATATGTATTGTGATCGCAAGGTTTTGACTTTACTAACTTAGAGGGCTTATATTCGGTGATGAAGCTAAAAACCTTGTTCCCCACTTTTCTACCGATAAGATAAAAATTCAAAATAGGGACATGTGTTGCCAATATCGCTTATCAAAATAGAAAAATGGTGACCACTGCAAGTATACAATTTCGAAGTAGTTTTAAAAGATATTGATCCCACAGGGAAGGAATTCGGTTCTAAAGACCAACTAGAGAACGGGGTAAACAAAAATAGGGAATTTATATTGGAGGGGTTTGGATGATAGATGGATGAATAGATAGATGTATGAACAGACTAGAGAAGATGTAAAATATAGAGATATTCCTACGAACAAGTTTAATAGAGAAAAACATGCAAAATCATCAAGAATATTTCGTAAACTAGACAACTTCAACAAATAAGGTTCTAGACGCCCAAATATTCAATAATTCACCGTAGAGCAACACATGAGATGACTTTTCTAAATCTAGAGTAAACGAATTATAACACTTATAAGAACCTGGATAACTATATTACTATGCTTAGTACGGGTCGCTCTCACATAGCCATATTTAGCAAGTTACACTCCAAAAATGTTGGCTCACTAAACAGCATTATAATCATAGATCCAGTGATTATACACAATCTTGTTAACCTTGAAATCACTCTTAAAGTTAACTCAAAAGCATATAACTTGATTAATATAAATGACGCAAAATGAATTACTCGTTATGACACATAGACATATCATAAACTTCGAAATGGAATGTATAAGCAGAAAATAAAGTAAAGTTGTAAGGTATGCAAGTGAAAGCCAAAGTTGATCAAATCGTATCCACTCTTTAATGGGAGTCGTCAATTCCCACAATTCCTGCGTCTACTTTGAATCCAGTCTCTACTCGTATAGAACCTCCTTTAGGATGCTATTCTTTGTGAATCTCGAATAAAAGAATGTTGAAGAACAAAAACTTTTATTGATAAGTGCTTTGCAATTAAACTCATACAATAAACGCTCAAATTTGTGTAGAAATATAGTGATTGAAATAGGAATTGAAACACTTATACATTTTTCAAGGTAAGAAGCAACAGTCGAACAAGTAGGGAATATTGGGGTGAACTAGAAAAGTTTGGGTAGAGCCGGTGAACATAGCGAAATCTAGATATTACACTCTCTATCTATACACGCACACTATCATTCAATGCCTTCTAATCATGCCATAACCATTCACCACGAAATTGTTGAGTTTTGAACCCTATTTATAGAGTGTGAAGGGTTGCGTCTATCTAAACGAAGAGTCGTGTCCATTGGCGAAGAGTTGCATCACTTAAATATGATTGGATGTATAGATTCATCCTCATCCACAATGGAAAGGCACCTTTTCATGATTGGTGTTCGCCACTTTTCTACAGATAAGTTTAATAGTTTGCTTACAAGATTCGGCTATATATCAACGATGCATAAAACTTGTTCAAGTAAAATATAGGTGTTGTCAATGCCCCTTATCAAAATAGAAAAATGATGATAACTGCAAGTATACAGTTGCGATGTAATTTTAAAAGATATCGATCCCACAGGGAAGGACTAGTTCTAAACATCAACAATGAAGATAAAATAAAGAAAATAAAATAAATTTGATATTTTGGGTAGGAGGTTTAGAATGAAGAATGAGTAAATATAGGTATGAAAGATTAGAGAATCTAAATATATAGATTTTCCCTACGAAATAAGGATAGTAGAGAAAGCATGCAAGTTCAACAAAGATGTTACGATTCACTAAACTAATCTAACAGACT
>CATIWQ010831894.1:0-12817 GCA_949673415.1 Euphorbia schlechtendalii
TCGGGTTCGAACCGATCTTAAACGTTTTCGCCTTTTTCTCTTTTTTTTAACCTTTTTTCCGGGTTCCAGACCCGGTGCCTTTTATTCTCGTTTTCAAAACACCCCGGTGGACCGCGCCTATGAACCCCCGCGCGCTCTCGGCCCACCGCTCCGTGTCACCCACTCACACGAGGCCTCGCCAAATTTGGTGAGGCCCGCAAGGGCTCGCCAAATTGTTTTTGACGAGGTTGGGACCAAAGAAATCCCACCCTAATAATTTTTTTTAATTTAATTAATTTAAAATATTATATATTATATTATATATATATATATATTTATTTATTTATATTTATATATTTATTTATATATATACAAGTTTATATATATATATCTATATTTCCAAATAACCCAATTAAATTATTTTGGACCTTTAAAAATATTATAAGCCTTTAAATTTTCACTTTGAGCCTTTTAAATATTTTCTATGGTCTTAAATATTTATTTAGGGTCCCAAACATTATTTTTAACGAGGAGAACTCCCATTTGAAGATTGTTGGACGGTCGAAGATCGAGTGATTCAAGGATAAATATCCCGAAAAGCCATCATTATTGAACGTGCGAGCTAGTACAAAATCTTGTGTTCACAGCTACCCCTCGTGTGATCATCGCTGGTTGTAAAACTAGTGTGATCACATGAAAAGAGCGTAGGGATAGAGAGAATACCTGATCGGTTTGGTTGACGACTTCTTGTTCCCAATTGGTGATGACATAGGCCTTCCTTTCTGGCGATGTGTCTTCATAAGGTTATCCATTTCTTTCTTCAGAATCCCTTAGGTACTTGATGCCCCTTGTGGGCGGGTCGATCGTTTCTTTCTACGGTGTCCCTGTTGTAGTCGCAACCGTTTCATTCTTTTGTTGATAAATGAGGCTGTTTCTTTCTTCAGCCATCGAGATAACCATTTCCTTCCTCGGTTATGTTTTAAATTTCCTTAATAGGATGTTGACTTGTTTCTTGTAACAAATCAGAAAAAAGATAATGTTAATATATTTTATGATGAATGTTTTAATTATTTGATTGAGTTTATGCGAAGCAAAAATTTTTACCCCTTCAATCAAAAAATTAAAACACGAGGTAGAAATGAGTTTAATAAGAAATTCAGGGGTGTCCCGAAAACCGCTTTGCTGTTTAGGAGGCTTTTGTGGTGTTGCAATGTTGACTTTGGGTTTGAGTGGACCGTTGTCTTTTTTGTGGGTTCTTCATGTGGAGGTGGAGGTTCTTGTTTATTGGGATAGTGTTGCCCCAGCTTGGTATCGTCTTTAACTGTAAATGACGTGATGCGAATGTAATGTATGCATGATTTTACGTATAAATAATATTTATCATATGATGTATGTTCATCTATTGTAGGTGTCGTCGGCTTCATTCATTGAAGAGTCTTCTCTTGTGCTGGTGCACGATTTCCCCAAGGGTTTTCCTTGTAAGGAATTCCATGGGTGACTCCCTCAGAGTGACGACCATGGGTTCGTTAAATCAGATTCAAGTTCAAAGCTTGGATCTGATTTGAGAAAAGTCTGGATGAGTCGTTGATCCTGCATTGTGTTGGCTATGATCACTTGGAAGTCGTTTGACTGAAGAGTTATTACGTATTGTTCTGAGGAGGAGATGATGAATTTGGTGTCGGTTCTAATTTCTACATAGATCGCCCATGCGGATTTTCGATCTATCTAACCTTGTCATAATGTTTGCCTGAATCGCCTTTTTAGGTTTTCAATCTAGTAGACTCATTTTTTTTTATTTTATTTTTTTTGTTTTTATTTTTATTTTTTTTTATGTTTACTTGCGACATTCTACCATTGGCATGTAAACAATCAAGATAAACATATGCATAAAGCTTTAGCAAAAATGACAACTCATGGATGAACTTAACAGGGGTATAAATGCTTCAAATGATTTGACTCCTGCCATCAATTAGCCCTTTCAGGTTTTCTAACCAATGTGGTTCTCTCGATATCCTAAGTTTTGCCTGAGCTGCCCTTTTCGAATTTTCAACTCAGCGGACTGTTCTTTTTCCGTTTTGAAAAGAAGCCTTAATTTTTGCTCAACTAAACAAGTGTTAATTAACAGGCTAATTACAAATTTATTTTTTTGTTCATACTGCTTTTTATCGATTTATTTCTTTCACCTATGGGTGATAAGACTTGGTAGTTTTGGTAGATCAGTCACCGTCCATGTTCACGACTTCATTTGTTGTTTCGTTCAGCATTTTTTATCGATTGGTTGGTGTTCGCGCCTCCTTGCTAGCTTGAGGTGTACGTGATGATGAGTCTTGATCATCGGTGTTTCTTGCGATGATTGGCCCACAAATAGTAGCAAGCCGTGTGAAGGAACTGTTGACGTGTTCAATGGTCTGACTTCCTTTTTATCTTTAGCATTAACTCTTGTTTGATTATCCCATGAATGATGGTGATCCTTGTGATGGAGTTGTTGACATGTTCAATGATTGCGCCAGTATTTTTTGTCTTAAAAATGTTGGTGATGGAGTTGTGGACGTGTTCAACGATCTGACTCCTCCTTTATGGTATTGCACCTGTTGTTTGGTCTAATGAATGGAGTTTTTGACGTGTGCAATGATCCGACTCCTTCTTTGTGGCATTACGCCGGTTGTTTGGTCTTGTGAATGGTTGTGATGGAGTTGTTGACGTGTTCAATGATCTGACTCCTTCTTTGTGGCATTGTGCTAGTTGTTTAGTCCCAACTTGCTTGGTCAATATTTTGGCTTTATTCTAGCTCCGATCCTTTTGATCTTTGCGTGCTTCGTTCTCTTGATTGAGTTAGTGGAGGTTTCATGCTTGGAGATCTTTCCATAGATCTTTCATCCTTGTATGATGAGGTAATTGCTATCACTCATTGTCTAAGTACATGTATTTATCTCTCACTTTCTCTCAAGAGTTAAATCATTTGAATTTATTATGGGGAATCCATTTTTACCCAAATTAATTTCATGAAATGATGTGTCACATGTATTAAAAACAATACGTATATGTTTATGAGAATGAGTTAGGTCATTGATAGAATATCGAATAAGTAAACAATGTTCAATTTATTCAACAAATAATTCAAAGGGTAAAGTAGCTGAAAGCTAAATTATTACATAATCATTCCACATGCTAGTCCCCCCAGAAGTATCAATGGATTCGAAGTGCTCCATTCTATCTGCCTTTTCAAACACTTCTTGATAGCTTTAGAAGATGTCTGATCCAAACTTGTTCCTGTATGATAGCAGCGCACCGTCTAGAAGCTTGGTTATCATCTCTAGTAGAGTCAAGCGAGCCCTAAACCTGTGTGTCGCCATCCAACGCCCATAGTAGGATTTGAAGCTCTCACCCTGCCCTTACCTTATAGCCTCCAGATTTTGCATTATGATTTCCATCTGAGAGTTGAAACATAATGCTCCAGCATAGCTTAAGCGAGGCTATTCCAATCGGTAGCTATGTCCAGCGGAAGGTGTCTGTACCATTCGTTGACCAGGTGGCCTAAGGTGATGACGAAGAGCTTAGCCATCATTCGATCGCTGACCCTCAGTGCTCTCATCATAGTCTGATAGTGTGTTAAGTGAGCACGCGGGTCGCTAGATCCTACGTACTTCTCAAACTGCGACATTGCGAAGTTTGGGGGCTAGCTATCTTCATCCTTGATTGTCGGTTGTGCAGGGTATGTGTTCCTTAGGTGACCACCGTGAGTGGCTAAGAACTATTACCATAGTTCCACCATTCTTTGTTATTGAAGGATGGCGTTCCCTGCGCTTGGATAAGAGCCATATTGCCCCTGGGGATATGCTGCAGAATGGGGCAGTTAAGGTGCCTATAACTGTGAGGTGACTGATGTACTCCAGTTAGGAATAGGTTGTTGGGTCATTCCTTGGTAGAAAGGCCCTGGTGCGAATGCTGGCTGCCCCATTACTCCCGGGAAAAATTGGGGAGGATTGGCAAAGTTATATCCCGGCTGCTCAATCGGAGTCTGGTTGAGCTGACTTTGTTCTGCCCCGAACTTATAAATGGTAGTAGGAGTCGAGGATACGGCATGCAAGGTAGGATGTCCCCTTGTTGGATTGACGTTGTTGAGGGTGACCTCCGGGCTAGACACTACATTCTGGCCCCTCCCGACGTGTTGGTGAAGATGCTAGTTGTTCGCTGTTGGCAAAGGCATTTAAGGCAGTTGCAATCTCGGCACTCACCGATGACTACTGAGAATTTTATCCTGTAATGACATGGTGATCCTCTCCCTTACCTTCTTCTTATGGATTAGCCATGATAAATGTGCGTTGAACCGAATCTGAGTCTGAACCCGAGTCCTCACTTGAGTCAGTGTACGGAAACCCCTCCAGATTGGCCACACTTGGAGAAATGAGGACCAGACGGTGAGCAGGCCTCTTCCAAACCCCTTTGATACATGAGCAGAATATTAGACCGTGCATGTAAGATTCGTGATATAACTCATGATGAGGGTAATGCATGAGATTTTTAATGTTATGGCTGCATTCAAAGGGGTTAGCATGCCATGATGTGAAATAACATGTATGTCAATCCATTTGAAATAAATAGGTTAGTCGTTAGGTAAAAATGAAAACATGTGGAAATAAAAATCCAACAATGGGGGTTGGATTTGAGATTTATACAATATCGGGGTGACATCGTAATATGAGTGGTGTAAGTGAGTTGACTAAGCTACCTGTGTGGTAATAGGTCAATGGTTTGAGGTTTTGTACTATGACTAGGTTTCATGGAATGAGGAGGTCAAAATTGTTTCGGGTAAGCGGTGTGACATAACCTAATAAAATGAAAATAACTACCGTATGTAGATGTGTGGTCATCACTATTTGAGGGTATGTGGTGATACGTGAATTATTACCTCGTGTGGGCGAATGATTCGGGTATGAGGCGTATACCCTAGTAAGGTAAGACTTTTGAAGTAAGTTTATCTCATGTGGGATTAGGTTAGGACATTAATTAGGATATCCTTTAATGTGGGAAAAATGGTTTTGGATAGGCATTTGCCCCGTTTGGACTTTTGGTGTGTATAATTGCCCCGAAAGGGTTGTGAGTTGGATGTCGAGTGAACATCTCAAAGATGATGTGTAGGATATATTATTGCCCCTTGTGGGCTAAGTGTCGGATGTCAAGTGGACATCACGTAGAAAGATATGTTTGCCATGTACAGGCTAATAGCGGGATGTCAAGTGGACATCTCGCTAAAAAGGGGTAAGTGATATTTTTAAGTGGTTTTATGCTAGGCTAAATACAATCTTGAGTGTTATCTAATCATAAGTGTATGTGACACCGATTTTGTATGATGATGAGTGTGTGCATTCATGTGTCTGCACAAAAATTCATGGTTAGCATGACATTTGTTCAGTGAGAAATTGAAAGCAGTTTACACATAGCACATGGCATGCAAAGTCCAAAATTCCATCTATAAAACTCCCACGTGTAGGGTTTTTGGCTAGCCTCTAGCCCAAGTTTGGTTCATCTTAATACCGCGAGGATACTAAGGAGCGCACCTGTAGGAAAATATAATGCATGATCTCGTGTTGTTGGGTAACACCCTAGGGAAAATGCATATGGCTAATTTACATGAGGGTTATAAATGGGTTACTGATGTAGAAGGTTCTTGTTGCACTGAAATACACTCTAAGACTCTCCCCAAATGGGTTGAGGGAGGTACATGCGATATGGCAACAAGTACTCCACCCGCTCAAGTAATATCTTTTCTCAGGGAGACAGATTAGTACAAGAGAAAGCTTCGCGGTAATAAGGGTACCTTAGACTTATGGGCTAATCCCTTCTACTACAATGCGTTATTATGAATATGTCATAATTAAGAGAAAACAAAATAATGTGATCAATAATTTTCGGCACTTATACAAAATCTAAAATCTTTGAAAAACAAGTTTTTAGAAAAATCCCCAACGGAGTCGCCACTGTGAGCGCGCGCGATATGAGAGGCGCGGTCCACCGGGGTGTTTGAAAAGAGGTGCACCGGGTCGGGGACCCGGGAAAAAGGTTGAAAGAGAAGGCGAAAACAATTTTAGATCGGTTCAAACCCGAATCCTCCGTCTCTTAGTGTGGAGTCACCACATAGATTAGCTCTTTCCAGGAATTAGAGTCCTATGAGGCTTAACGTCCGGGGATGGCCCATTAAGACATAGAGATTCGGGTTCGGGATAAGTTGCTTATTTCTCATTGGATCACATTATATTACATCTACAGAAAACTGTATTTTCTTAATTGTGCATATTCGCACTTAGGTCATTTTTAGACTTTATATGCATGATTTACGTATTGCAAAATAATAAACCATTCACAAAGCGGAATAATAAACCATTCACAAGGCAGTAAATAAATGCAGAAAGTAAATGCTAAAAATAACAATTACAAGGCTTCCAAAAATCGGGGAATGCAACCGCCCGCTAACCTATTAATTACATTTCCTAAAAAATATGTAATTGTGATACCCGAAGGAAGAATAAAATCCTAAACATACATCTAACCTGCATCCACAAAGGTTAGCACAGGGGATATCACATATGTTCGATTTGATTTTAGCGAGGCCCGTGTGGCCTAATTAAAACATCGAAGATTTTAAAGGTGTTATTTTAAATAAAAATTGTTCATTTTTATTTACACATATGTTGATCAATTTTATTAGTGAAAATGATCTCATAGTAAAAGGTGAGGTCTGTTATTCGGGAATAATTTTAATTCCCTTCATTGGGGTATTCTAAAAAAATAAAGAAAAGAAATAAAGATGAAGAAGAGAATTATAACATTATTTACATAAAAAGAAATAAAAATATTCCTAGGTCCACAAATAAAATTAGAAAAAGATGAAGCAGATGATGAGCGCGGAATTCGCAGTTTTAGGAACTCAGAGGCTTACCCTTGCGGTATGAATCCACTTCGGTGTATCCGTTCGATCCCCGGGAGCATTCCTCGTTCGTTTTCGTAGTTAATTGTAGTTTAATTGGAAAATAACTGTTTATTTATCCAAAAGATAATCAGACTAGGGTTCTAAATTTATTTTAGACCCGAGAATATCTGAGGATATTTAAAGAAAATGTAGATAAAAAAAGATTTGAAAACAATTAAAATTTGGAATCCAAACTTCTTTTGGATTCGAATATCTTTGAAGAAAATATTTATCCGAAAGATAATCAGACTCAAGTTCTAAATTTGTTTTAGACCCGAGAATATCCAATGATTTTTAAGAAATAATTAAGATTTGGGATCCAAATGTGTTTTGGATCCAAATAATTCAAGAGAAATTGAAAGAAAATATTTTTGGTGTTTTTCTCGTTATCTTTTTCTATGAAAATCTAATTCTTTTTCTAAATTTCGAGCCCCTTTCAATCCAAAAAGATCTGACTATATATAGAAAAATCCTGGAAAATCCAAAAAATGTAAGAAAGTTTGGCGAGACCTCGCCAAATTGTTTGGCGAGGTCCTCCCCACATTTGGTGAGGCCGTCCCATTTGGGATTTCTTTGGTCCACCCTAATAATTTTTTTAATTTAATTAATTTTAAATATTATATATATATATATATATATATATATATATATATATATATATATATTTCCAAATAAACCAATTAAATTATTTTGAACCTTTAAAAATATTATAAGCCTTTAAATTTTCACTTTGAGCCTTTTAAATATTTTCTATGGTCTTAAATATTTATTTTGGGTCCCAAACATTATTTTTAACGAGGAGAGCTCCCATTTGAAGATCGTCGAACAGTCGAAAATAGTGTGATTCGAGGATAAATATCCTGAAAAGCCATCATCATTGAACGTGCGAGCTGGTACAAAATCCCGTGCTCACAACCATGTGTGAGGTGGAAGGTCTCATTGTTTCATGCCAGCTAATTGGACCACCGTTGTTAAGGGTGATCTCTGGGGTAGAAACCACATTCTGAGCTCTCTCGGCGTGTTGGTGAATAAGCGATACTAGCTGTTCGCTGTTAGCAAAGGCATTCAAGGCAACTGCAATCTCAGCGCTTACCGACGACTGGTGTGTCTGCTGAGAATTTTTCCCCGTATGGACAGGGCGATCCTCCCCTGCACCTTCTTCTAGTGGATTGGCCATGAAAGATGTACATTGAACTGAATCTGAATCGAAACCTGAGTCCTCACTTGAGTCAGTGTATGGAACCCCCTCCAGACTGGCCACGATTAGAGAAACATGAACCAAGCTATGAACAAGCCTTTTCCAATCTAAGATACATAATTAGAAGATCAGAATGTGTATGTAAGATCCGTGATATGATTCTTGATGAGGGAAATGCATGAAATTTTTATTGTTATGGCTGCATTCACAAGGTGTTAGCATGCCATGATGTGAAATAAAATGTATATCAATCCATTTGAAACAAACAGGTTAGTCGTTAGGTAAAGATGAAAATATGTGGAAATGAAAATCCAACACCTGGGGTTGGATTTGAAATTTGTACAATGTCTGTGTGACATCGTAATATGAGTGGTGTAAGTGAGGTGATCCAGTTACCGTGTCGTAATAGGTTAATAGTCTGAGACTTCGTACTATGACTAGGTCTCATGGAATGAGGAGGTTAAAATTATTTCGGGTAAGTAGTGTGGTGTACCCTAATGTTACGAAAACAACTACCGTATGTAGCTATCTAATGAATGATTTGGTTATTTTGCCCAATTAGGGCGGAGTTTCAGATGCCTGTGTGGTAATTAGTATGTCGTGATTCGTGAATTATTGCCTCGTGTGGGCGAATGATTCTGGTATGAAGCATATACCGTTGAAGATTTGGTAAGGTAAGACTTTTAAAGTAAGCTCACCTCATATGGGCCTAGGTTAGGACATCAATTGGGATATCCTTTAATGTGGGAAATGGTTTGGGTAGGTATTTGCCCTGTTTGGGCTTTTGGTATGTATAATTGCCCCGGAAGGGCTGTGAGTTGGATGTCGAGTGGACATCTCATAGGTAACATGTGGGATATATTATTGCCCCTTGTGGGCTAAGTGTCGGATGTCAAGTGGACATCACGTAGTAAAAGAAAGGCATGTTTGCCTTGTACGGGCTAATAGCCGGATGTTAATTGGACATCTTGCTGAAAAAGGGGTAAGTGATGTTTCAAAGTTGTTTTAAGTTATCCTAGTGTAAACTAATCCTAAGTATGTGTGACGCCGATTTGGCATGATGATGAGAAGATGCTATGTTACATCATTTTAATATGATGAGCGTGTGCGTTCAAGTGTCTACACTAAGATTCGTGGTTAGCATGACATTTGTACAATAATAAGTACGAAGCACATAGTATGCAATGTTCAATCTTCCAAGGGTTTTTGGTTAGTCTCTATCCTAGGTTTGGTTCATCTTAGTACCATGACGATACTAAGGAGCACACCTGCAAGAAAATATAATGCATGGTCGTTTGTTGGGTAACACCCTAGGGAAAATGCCTATGGTTTTTTTACATGAGGTTTGTAAATGGGTTGTTGATGGAGAAGGTTCTTGTTGCACTAAAATACACTCCAAGCCTCTCCCCAAATAGGTTTTAATGAGGGAGGTACATGTTATATGGCAACAAGTGCTCCTCCCGCTCAAGTACTATCTTTTCTCAGGGAGGCAGATTAGTACAAGAGAAAGCTTGGCGGTAATAGGGGTACTTTAGACTTATGGGCTAATCCCTTCTATTGCAATGCCAAATTATGAATGTTCATAACTAAGAAAATACGAAATAATGTGATTAATAATTTTCAGCACTTATCCAAAATCTAAAACCTTTGAAAAAATAAGTTTTTAGAAAATCCCCAACGAAGTCGCCACTGTGAGCGGATGACAAGGAGCGATGGGCCGAGAGCGCGTGGAATGAGAGGCATAGTCCACCGGGGTGTTTAAAAAAGTACTGGATCATGTACTCGGAAAAGTTTGGTAGAGAAGGTGAAAACATCTTAGATAGGTCAAACCCGAATCCGCCATCTCTTAGTATGGAGTCGTCACCTGGATTAGCTCTTTCCAGGAATTAGAATCCTGTGAGGCTTACCGTCCGGGGGACAATCCACTAAGACACAGAGATTCGAATTCTGGATAAGTTGCTTATTTCTCATTGGATCACATTATATTACATCTACAGAAAACCTTATTTTTTTAATTGTACATATTTGCACTTAGGTCATTTTTGAGTTATTATGCATGATTAACGTATATTTGAAAGCATTAAATCTATCCACAAAGAAATAAATAAATGCGAAAAGTAAATGCAAAAAAGTAAAGATTAAAATTACAAAACCTCGGGGGATGCAACCACCCGCCTAATCTATTAATTACATTTCCTAAAAAATATTTGCAATACCCGAAGGAAAATAAAATCCTCGGCATACATCTAACCGACATCCATAAAGGTTAGCACAAGATATGGTACATATGTTCGATTTGATTTTGAGAAGGCCCGTATGACCTAATTAAAACATCGAAGGGTTTAAAGTTTGCCAATCAAAGATTCATGGTCACGACTTGTATATCGCGGTCGCGGCTTGGATGGTATTCTGGTTTAATCTTCTTAACTACCAACCGCCAGATAAGAATGATCAACCGCCATCAATTACCAATGAATAGACACCTATCAGAAATCAAACAATCATGAAAAGGTGCCTATCCATTGTGGATTAGATTGAAGCTTCTCAACCAATCACAATGAAGTGATGCAATCATTCACCAATGGACACAACTCTTATTATAGATAGACGCAACCCTTTGAACTCTATAAATAGGGCTCCAAACCTTACGATTTCGTGCAAGGAGGCAGCAAGTGGTGCATTAGAGTGAATGAGTGAGATATAGTGTGTGTATAGATAGAGAATTCGCTACATTCATAAGTGTTAGCGAGAAAATGTTTGAGTGCTTCGAATCCTTGTTTCGGTCACTAGATTTCTCTATATTCTTGAGTGATTATTTTATAAGTGTACTTGCAAATCACTTATCAATAAAGTTTTCATTCTTCAATATTCGTTTGTTCGATATTCGCAAAGAATAGTATCCTAGCGGAGGTTCTGTACGGGCCGAGACCAAATTCAAAGCAGACTTAGAAATTGCAGGAATTGACGACTCCCATTAAACACTGGATACAATTTGATCAACATTAGCTTTCACTTGCATACCTTACAACTTTGCTTTGCTTTCTACTTATACTTTCTATTTCGAAGTTTATGATATGTCTATATGTCATAATACGTATTTCATGTTAAGTCTTTTATATTAATCAAGTTATATGCGTTGGAGTTATTTTTAAGAGTAGTTTCGGGGTTAACAATATCGTGTATAATCACTAGATCTGTGATATAACGTTGTTTAGTGAGCCAATATTTTTGGAATGGTAACTTGCTAAATGTGGCTATATGAGAGCGACCTGTACTAAGCATAGTATTGATATTGTCCAAATTTTTATGATTGTCTTAATTCGTTTATGCTAGGTTTAGAAAAGTTATTTCATGTGTTGCTCTGCAACGAATAATTGAACATCTGGGTATCTTGAACCGAGTCTGTTAGATTAGTTTAGTGAATCGTAACATCTTTGTTGAACTTGCATGTTTTCTCTACTATCCTTATTTCGTAGGGAAAATCTATATATTTTAGATTCTCTAATCTTTCATATCTATATTAACTCTCTCTTCATTCTAACCCTCCTATCCAAAATATAAATACATTTTACTTTCTTTTTTCTGTCTTCCTTGTTGATCTTTAGAGCTAGTCCTTCCCTGTAGGATCGATATCTTTTAAAACTACATCGCAACTGTATACTTGCAGTTATCATCATTTTTCTAGTTGATAAGAGGTACTGACAACACCTATACTTTACGCGAACAAGTTTTTGGCACCATTAATAAATAGCCAAACTCTTTGAGAAAAAGTTATTAAACTTATCAGTAGAAAAGTGACGAACAAGTTTTTGACGCCGTTACCGGGAAAGGCAAGTGCGTTCTAGAGATCAAATTATCCGGGGAAGGCAAGTGCGTTATAGAGATTAATTGCTTGAAAATACGGTACGTTTTCATATTTTTATTTTATTTTATTTTTGATTGTGTTTGGTTAGAGTCAAAATGTTTGCTAACATACATTGGGATAAGTTTTGTGGTGATTACATGATTGATAACTTAATTGATACATATGTAGATGAAATTTGTCATGTTACATCTCTTGAAAAATCAGCATTTGAATCCCTTGAAAATTTAGAATATTCCTCTGAAATTGAAAAATTAGTTAGAGAAGATGATCCTACACCACCTTCTATAGATAAACCACCATTTGTAGAATTGAAACAATTACCTATTAATCTAAATTATGCATTTTTAGGAAGCAACAATACCCTACCCATTATCATTTCTACTAAGTTATCTAGTCTGCAGGAAGAAGCATTATTAGAGACAATAAAGGGTAGAATTAGGAGTATTGGTTGGCAAATTTCCGATATTAGAGGAATTATCCCTAATATAGTAATGCATTATATTAATTTGGAGAATGAAAGTAAACCTAGAATAGAAAGGCAGAGAAGATTAAATCATCACATGAAGGAAGTTGTTAAGAAGGAAATTATTAAGTTGCTAGATGCAGGAATTATCTATTCGATTTCAGATAGTGAGTGGGTCAGCCCTGTTCAATGTGTTCTGAAAAAAGGAGGTATTACTGTAGTTCAAAATGAAAAGGAAAACTTAGTTCCTATTAGGATAACAACTGGATGGAGAGTTTGCATAGACTACAGAAAATTAAATGCAGCCACTAGGAAAGATCATTTCCCTTTACCCTTTATAGACCA
>CATIWQ010831898.1:0-10018 GCA_949673415.1 Euphorbia schlechtendalii
AAACGATATGGTTTAGAGTCATTTTATACTTCATATAAAAGATTTCACGTGGTATGTAGTTATTTTTTATGCAAGTGCAGAAATTAGGTGAATCTTGGGAGTGAAATGATCAAAGATGGAATTCTATGTAAAAAGAGTGAAAAAGGTGAAAAAAGATGCATGAAACATAAGGAAACGACTCAAGATCAAAGCTGTCAAAGATCGACAAAGTTGCAAAGAAGAAACATGAAGAAAAACACATTTCATGATGGTGACACCAATTCGTGGTCGCCACTTGTTATTATTCGCAAGCAGAAAGTTTTCAACCAATAGTTATGATCATGACACATATATCGTGCTCGCGACTTGTTAAATTTATTGGTCAACTCTTCTCAACTACCAACCGACGGATAAGAATGATCAACCGCCATCAACTGTCAGATGAAAAGACACCTTTTGGAAGTCAACCAATCATGAAAAGGTACCTTTCCATTATGGATGAGGATGAATCTTTGCATCTAATCTTATTGAAGTGATGCAACCCTTCGCCAATGGACGTGACTCTTCGTTTGGATGGATGCAACCCTTTGTACTCTATAAATAGGGTTTAAATCTAACCATTTTCATGGTATAGTGTGGTGCATGGAATGGTAGATGAAGAAAACATGTATGCATAGATAGAGAGTTAAAATATATAGATTTTGCTACGTTCAAAATCTTAGTGAGAAAAATGTATAGGTGATTCGATACTTATTTCAATCACTAGATTTCTATGTAAATTTGAGCGATTGTTGTATGAGTGTAATTGCAAAGCACTTATCAATAAAAGTTTTCATTCTTCAACATTCATTTGTTCGAAATTCACAAATAATAACATCCTAGTGGAGGTTCTATACGAGTGAAGACCGAATTCAAAGTAGACGTAGGAACTGCGGGAATTGACGACTCCCATTAAAGAGTGGATATGGTTTGATCAACTTTAGCTTTCAGTTGCATACCTTACAACTTTACTTTGTTTTCTACTTATACTTTCTATTTCAAAGGTTATGATATGTCTATGTGTCATAACAAGTATTTCGTCTTTCGTCATTTATATTAATAAAGTTATATGCTTTCGAGTTGACTTTAAGAGTGATTTCGAGGTTAACAAGATTGTGTATAATCACTAGATCTGTGATTATAACACTGTGAAGTGAGCCAACATTTTTAGAATGGTAACTTGCTAAATATGGCTATGTGAGAGCGACCCGTACTAAGCATAGAATTATTGTTATCCAGGTTTTTATAAGTGTCATAATTCATTTACCCTAGATTTAGAAAAGTCATTTCATGTGTTGCTCTGCGGTGAATCATTGAATATTTGGGTGTCTAGAACCGTGTTTGTTAAAGTTATCTAATGTATGAAATCTTCTTGATGATTTTGCATGTTTTTCACTACTATACTTGTTCTTAGGGAATATCTATGTAGTTTTCATCTTCTCCAATCTGTTCATGCATCTATCTTTTCATCTGTCTACCATCCAAACCCTCCACTACAAATAAACTTATTTCTTTTGTTCTATAACTCTAGTTGGTCCTTAAAACCGAATTCCTTCCCTGTGGGATCGATATCTTTTAAAACTACATCGAAACTGTATACTTGCAGTGGTCATCATTTTTCTATTTGATAAGCGGTATTAACAACACCTGTTCATATTTTGAACTTTTATCTTATCAGTAGAAAGTGGGAAACAAGGTTTTTGGCACCGTTACCAAATATAAGCCTATCGGAATGAGTATAGTCAAAATCTTGCGACCAAGTTTTTGACACTGTTGCCGGGGAAGGTAAGTGCGTTCTTAGTGATAAAAAATTTAGAGGCTACGGTACATTTTCCAATTTTATATCTATTTTTTTATTTCCTAAATTGTACAATTTGTCAATCCTAACTTGGATGTGAAAAAGAATATGAAACAATCATCTTGGAGGTGATACGTCATATCATTACATCTGAATTCTCGATAAATAGAAGATTTTCTTGTATTTTGCCTATTCACGTTCACCCCCCATTCACGCTCGTGAATCCCTTAACAAAAATTTTCTATTTCTCAAATTCTGTAAGTCACGATTGTAATAAATAATCACAATCTTGACTCGTGCGATAACTGCAGCAGTTTAGCAGTTATTTGACGGTTATTCCTCACACCTTTATAAAATTGATGTGCGAGTGTTCATCAATTTCTCACTTCTGCAATCTAAATTTCTACCTTTCCAATCTCAATTCAATTCCAAATTTGAAATTACCTTATTCATTTCAGAAATTCTTCTAGAATGATTTTGGAAAACAAATCCAATCTAGACCCTCCAACAAATTTACAAGAAAGGTACGAGGCACCATTCCCGATTCATCGTGAAGAAGGAGATCGTTTCAAAATTATTAAAGATTCTAAATACAAAAGTTCCTACACCACTCATAGGAACAGTTTCATTAAAATCGGTGTTTATGACAAGGTAATGTATTATCTAAGAATTCTTAACTTTGTCATTTACTCGAATATATCTCTGGGGAATAGTGTGGATAACTGTATGGAGATGTTGGTCACCTTGGTGTGGAAGAACGATAGGAAGGACTACCTAG
Source organism: Euphorbia schlechtendalii (assembly GCA_949673415.1). Taxonomy (NCBI): domain Eukaryota; kingdom Viridiplantae; phylum Streptophyta; class Magnoliopsida; order Malpighiales; family Euphorbiaceae; genus Euphorbia; species Euphorbia schlechtendalii. Next base: position 2,595 of record CATIWQ010831898.1, read on the forward strand.
TCTATCATCATCATGGAAACGAATACAAATTAACAAGGAAAGCTCTAGACAAATATATGGGATTTCTAAGGGATTGCTACAACAAGATGCTTCCTGGATGGGATCCTTTACGAACATGGAATCGCTTGATTGGACAAACAAAGAACAAATAAGAATCTGCCTATAGCTAGTGGATTCGTGATCCTTGTTTGCTTGCATTGCACTTTTACCAAAGTGGTGCATTGTTTGGCAAGTCAACTTTCGATCTTTTCATTGAATTGTTTATGATGGAAGCAATTTAGAATGGCACACCTGCTGATGTTTCAGGGATAATGATGGAGACACTTATGTCTGCCACACAAAATCATGGAATGATAGAATATGGGTGTCGAACGATGGAAAATTTGTTTGGCTAGATTGGGAGAATGCCCTATGCCATTGAAGTCTTTACTGATGAAGATGAGATTTCAGAATTAACTATGGAAGTTTTCTACAAGTATGGATTTCTGGTCAGGTGTATTAGAGAAGATAGGATCACCCATGATTAGAAATCATGGGAGGAGAGAGTGGAAACTAACAGACAAAGAGAAAGGGAAATTGCGAGGGAGGAAGGATGAAGAACAACCAACCTCCGGGGAAGGTTGAATGAACTTATGGAGATATCAATTCATAGGAAAATTGATGATATTCATACGTTGATTTTTTATATCGAGTGAGATCTACGAGAATCTTATTATAAGATTGACCTGTTGACATAATCACGTTCCTCTGAATAAATTATTCGATTTTCACTTAGATTTAGGATTTTTGTACAGTTTGATGTTTATTTGTGGTTTGTTGTTTGTTTGCTTGTTTATTTATTTAATTGTGTTTGTTATATGTTGAATATGAATATAATATTTATTACTTTATATTTAACATGTTTGTTTTTCTAAGTTTTTCTAGGACTAAGTCTAAAAATTAAAGAAATAAAGGAATTGAAGAAAGTCACGACCGCGACTACAGACCGCGGCCATGACATTATGCAGCAAACCTTCTGTTCCAGTTATGAAGAAAGTCACGATCGTGACATGGGAAAAATATAATCATTACAGATCACGATTAAACACGCAAAAGATAGCTGAAATTGCCATTAACGGCTAGTTTGAAGGAAAAATAGCTATATTGACTATTTTGGCCAATCTAAGACTTATTAGAACTCTACATAAAGGTCTAGATTGAATCCATAACCACCACAACTTTCTACAAAGCTTACAAAAGTTATGATTCATTCATCTATATTCTTATACATTCAAATAACCTTTTTCAACCTTTACATCAAATAAAACCATGCCTCGTGTTAAGGTAGCCGCAAATAGAAGAGAATTCCCGAATTATCAACACGATTATTATTATCCTTTTCCCATTCATTCATGTGAGAAGGGGAAAAGATTCCAAGTTTTGAAGAAGTTGGAGATCAACGGGATGATTTTTCTTGATATGGTTTTCTTGGAGACTTTAGGACTCCATGAATAAATGGGGATGTATTTTGCTGATTTGGTTTAAGCACATTTATGCGAATGTGATTTCCACAAAACCGCGATTGGATTTTGGAATGTCTAGTGACATTCGATTTTGAAGATAAAAAGAAGAGGACGATTCAATTTCTCAACCAAGGTAGACACTATACCATCACAAGAGAGATGATGAGTACTTGGTTTGGGTTTGAAAATTCATCGAGTATGATGGATTCTTTTCAAGCAAATCGAGTTTGGGCAGATTTAACTGGTAAGAGAACATTCGACTATAAAAATTCCCCGAATAAACTTATTAAGGATGAGTGTATTCTCCTATTCCACAAATACCTTGCCATTTTGGTATTTTGTTGAGTAGAGAATACCAAAGTCTAAAAGAGAGATTTGTTTGTTATTTCTTGCACATTAATTAAGCAAAAAGCAGAATTCGTGGATATAATTTGTGATATGATGAAGAAGAATTCAAAGAGCATGAGAAACAAGATTGAGGCATTCGAAATTATCACCGCTATAATCTTGGGTGCACGAAACGAACTCCCCTATGTTCAACAACTGGGTGAGTATTTTCATTATATGGATGGGAACTACTTGAAGAATACCAGACTTCTGCAAGAGAATGAAGTTGTCGATTCCTTCTACTCTTACTCCAATCGCACTAAGAAACTAATCTCGGCTCATGAAGATTCTTCCATTGGCTCATCTGATCCAACTGCTAGATGTCATCCTGGCAAGGGTTCGATGATCGAAGAAGAAGATGAAGATGAAGCTTCGGAAGATTGGAAGGTGAGTATGCAGCAAAAATTGGACAATTTCCAAGCGAAACTTGGAGTAATGAAAAAGGACATGAAGATTCTAAAGAAGAGTAATAAATCGATGCTTCAAAAATTACTATCCTTCTTTAGAAAGCAAAATTGTCAATTTACTCCTAGTCCTCTGGATTCTCCTTCTCAATAAAAAAGGGTGTGAGCATGGGATTTTGTACCAGCTCGCACATTCAATGATGATAGCTTTTCAGGATATTTATCCTTGAATCACATGATTTTTGACTTTCCGATGATCTTCATATGGGAGTCTTCCTCGTCTCAAAATTTAAAAGGACTTTAATTTAGAAAATTAACAAAAAAATATAAAAATACATAAAAAAAATTAGAAAATGTAACCGGAAGCCGGATCCGGAGCCCGCCTCACCTATACTTGATGAGGCACGGCTCGCCAAAGGGCTGGCCAACCTCGCCAGGGGCCTAGCGAGGCTCACCAGTGACCTGGCGAGTCTTGCGATGCCCTGGCGAAGCCTCGCCAGGAATCTGGTGAGCCTCACCAAACCCTGGCGAGGCTTCGCCAAGGTTCCTGGCGAGGCCTCACCAAGAGCCTGGCGAGTCCTCGCCAGCGATGCAGCCTCGCCAGATTTTCTTCCTATTTTGGATATTTCAGGACTTTTTTCTATAAATAGTCGGACCTTTTTGGATTGAAGGGGGCTCAGAAATTCAGAGAAAAATCCTCTCTTTCAGATAAAAAAATACAAACAATAATTTTTTACTTTCTTCTTTTTTTTTTCTTGGATCCAAAACACATTCGGATCCCAAATTTCTTCATCTTTTTAACAAATTTCTTCATTTGTTTCTTCTTAAATCCTCAGATATTCTCAGGTCTAAAACAAATTTAGAACCCGAGTCTGATTATCGTTTTGGATAAATAAACACGTATTTTCCAATTAAACTACAATTAAATCAAAACGAACGAGGAATGCTCCCGGGGATCAAACGGATACGCCGAAGTGGATTCATACCGCAAGGGTAAGCCTCTGAGTTCCTAGAACTGCAAATTTCATGCTCATCTTCTATTTCATTTCTTTTTAATTTTTATTTTTGGCCTAGGAATTATTTTTATTCCTTGTTATTGTAAATAATGTTGTAATTCTCCTTCTTCTTTTATTTCTTTTTAATTTTTGTATTAGAATACCCCCCATGAAGGGAATAAAATATATTCCTGGATAACAGTCCTCACTACTTTGCCATGTGGTCATTTTCATTAATAAAATTGACCAACATACGTATAAATAAAAATGAGCTATTTTTATTTAAAATAATAACTTAAATCGTCGATGTTTTAATTAGGCCACACGGGCCTCGCTAAAATCAAATAAACATATGTGATATATCCCCTGTACTAACCTTTGTGGATGCAGGTTATATGTATGTTTAGGATTTTATTTTGCCTTCGGGTTGCACATATTTTACGGAAAATGTAATTAATAGGGTAGCGGGCGGTTGCATCCCCGATTTTTGAAAGCCTTGTAATTTTATTTTCTGCATTTACTTACTATTTTGTGGATGGATTTACTGCTTTTTCTATATGTGAATCATGCATGTAAACTCGAAAAATGACCTAAGTGCGAATATGCATAACTAAGAAAATACGGTTTTCTGTAGATGTAATATAATGTGATCCAATGAGAAATAAACAACTTATCCCGGACCCGAATCTTTGTGTCTTAGTGGGCCGTCCCCCAGACGTTAAGCCTCATAGGACTCTAATTCCTAGAAAGAGCTAATCCAAGTGGCGATTCCACACTAAGAGATAGCGAATTCAGGTTCAAACTAATCTAAAACGTTTTTCGCTTTCTCTTTCAACCTTTTTTTTTCGTGTCCCAGACCCAGTGCTTCTTTTTCAAACACCCTAGTGGATCGCGCCTATAACATCGCGCGCTCTTGGCCCATCGCTCCGTGTCATCCGCTCACAGTGGCAACTCCGCTGGGGATTTTTCTAAAACTTATTTTTTTTAAAGGTTTTAGATTTTGGATAAGTGCCGAAAATTATTGATCACATTATTCCGTTTTCTCTTAATTTTGACATATTCATTATAACGCATTGCGGTAGAAGGGATTAGCCCATAACTCTAAGGTACCCTATTACCGCGAAGCTTTCTCTTATACTAATCTGCCTCCCTGCGAAAAGATAGTACTCGAACGGGTGGAGCACTTTTTGCCATATCACATGTACCTCCCTTAACCCATTTGGGGAGAGGCTTGGAGTGTATTTTAGTGCAACAAGAACCATCTACATCAACAACCCATTTGTAACCTTCATGCAAATAAACCGTAGGCATTTTCCCTAGGGTGTTACCCAAACACACGATCATGCATTATATTTTCTTATAGGTGCGCTCCTTAGTACCATCATGGTACTATGATGAACAAAACATAAGCTAGAGACTAGCCAAAAACCCTACAAGCTGGAGTTATATGGTTGGAAGTTTGGACGTTGCATGCTATGTGCTATTTGTATACTACTTTCAATTTGTCACTGTACAAATGTCATATTAACCACAAATTTTTGTGTAGACACTTGAACGCACACACTCATGATATTAAATATACATACCAAACCAGTATCACATACACTTAGGCATAGTTGACTCTTTAGATTGTGTCACCCTAGGATAACATAAAAACCACTTAGGGACATCACTTACCCCTTTTTCAGTGAGATGTCCACTTGACTTCCCGTTATAAGCCTACACATGGTAAACATACCTTCCTTTTACTACGTGATGTCCACTTGACATTCGACACTTAGCCCGTAAGGGGCAATAACCTTTCCACCACATTACCCATTAGATATCCACTCAACATCCAATTCACAGCCCTTCTGGGGCGATTATACACACCAAAAGCCCAAACGGGGCAAATACCTACCTAAATCATTTCCCATGTTAAAGGATGTCCTAGTTGATGTCCTAAACTAAGCCCACACAGAGCGAACTTACTTACCTTACCAAATACTTCAAGGGTATACGCTTCATACCCGAATCATTCACCCACACGAGGTAATAATTCACGTATCACCGCATACCCTCAAATAGTGATGACCACATAGGTACCAAAAACTCTACCCTAATTAGGCGAAATAACAAAATCATTCATTAGGTAGCTACATACAGTAGTTATTTTCCTTTTATTAGGGTATGTCACACCGTTCACCTGAAACAATTTTGACCTCCTCATCCCATGAGACCTAGTCATAATACAAAACCTCAAACCATTGATCTATTACCACACATGTAGCTTAGTCAACTCACTTACACCACTCATATTACGATGTCACACCGATATTGTGCAAATCTCAAATCCAACCCCCGTTGTTGGATTTTCATTTCCATAAGTTTTCATTTTTACCTAACGACTAACACGTTTGTTTCAAATGGATTGATATACATGTTATTTCACATCATGGCATGCTAACCCCTAGTGAATGCAGCCATAACATTAAAATCTCATGCATTACCCACATCATGAGTCATATCATGAATATTACATACACAATGTAACCGGACGACATTTCGAAGGTCCCGCGCGGATGCCGCTAGGCACCGACCCCGTGAGATGGGGTGTGGGGTTTCCGAAAATGATGCGATATAGCGCGTTGGAAAAGAGGTTCCCAAAAGGGAAACCGTGGTTTGTCTGAAAATGCATTACAAATTCAAAAGACTCGAGATCAAAATCTCTAGCCTATGGTACTCAGAGTCGCCACCTGGATCAGCTCTTACGGGAAATTTTCGTACAACCTAGATCCGTTAAGCCTAAGCGGCACCATAGTTTAGAGATTCAGGTCCGGGATGAGTTATCTATTTCGTCATCATTTGAGTTAAATTACACTATGAGTGAGAAACCACGTTTATAATATTCGAACAAAACTAGGCATTTTCAGTTTATATTCATCGTGCATGCATAAAACGGTAAGTCCATACATCAAGCATTAAGTAAATGCGAAAAAGTGAATTAATAAGTTATAGAACTCGGGGGTTGCAACCGCCCACCTAATCTATTAATTACATTCCCAAAGATGATTAAAATGCGATACCCAAAGGAAAGTAAACCCTAGGCATACGTCTAACCTACATCCACAAAGGTTAGCATGAGATATGACACGTATGTTCGATTTGGTTTTAACGAGGCCCGTGTGGCCTAATTAAAACATCAGCAATTTAAAGTTGTCATTTTGAATAAAAATGGTTCATTTTTATTTACACATATGTTGGACTATTTTATTAGTGAAAATGACTGCATGGCAAAGTGGTGAGGATAGTTATCCGAGAACACGTTTTGTTCCCTTCGTGGGGGTGAATTAAAATGACATTTAGAAACGTAAATCTAGGCCAAACATGAACATTAATAAATCACACATAGATCCATATAATTACAATTTAGAGGTTTGTTACCCCCAATGATGTGTTTTCAGACTTAGAATAGTCTCAGCGGGTCATTCCGGGCTCGAACGATTCGAAACGGAGCGAAATAAAGCAAAAATACATTATGCTATCATTAACCATAGTACTGATATTGTTAACAATATCATGTGATAGCATTCAAATATATCACTTGATATGATTAACGGTATCGATTTTCCAGACCTACATGAAAACACAAAAAATAGTAGAAAACAGCAAAAACCGTAATCCAAACTTCAAATGGCCATAACTTTTGCTATAGTTAACGGATTTTGATGATCTTTACCACTCCAAAAATCTCAGGATGCTTAGAATATGTTAATTTAAAGAAAATAGCAAAATAGATTTAAGATCATACTGAAAATCTCAAAGAATAGAATGGTGCGTAGAAAATGATAATAACCGAAAACAAAACGAAACTTCAGAACAAAAAGAATGTAAATGTAAGCACGACTCTAGGAACTCAGAGGCTTACCCAGTAGCTATGAATCCACTTTGTTTGGTACACAAAAACACCCGGAAAGTCCTCCTCGTTTCTTTGGTTCGGTTTTATCGGTTTTCTACGGAAATGGAGAGTAAAAATCTCCTTTGGTGGGAAGGCTGAAACTTCTAGGATTTGGTTTGTGTGAAATGAGAAAGGAAAGAACAAGAGTTACTTCTTCCCTTGGGTTTAGATCTTAGAAATGCTCTAAAATCTCCAAGTT